>VXBT01010387.1:0-86612 GCA_013400235.1 Oriolus oriolus
GGACACAGTTGGCTTTCTGGGCTCCAAACACACATTGCTGGGGCATGCCCAGCCTCTCATCCACCAGCACCCCCAAGTCCTTCACATCAGGGCTGCTCTCAACCTGTTCATCCCCCAGCCTGTGTTGATACTGGAGTTTTCCCTGACCCAGGTGCAGCCCCTTGCACTTGGTCTTGTTAAACGTCATGAGATTTGCATTGTTCCACTTCTTGAGCTTGTCCAGGTCTCTCTGGATGGCATCCCATCTTTCAGGTGGGTCAACTCAGCTTGGTGTCATCTGCAAATTTGCTGAGGGTGCATTCAACTCCTTCATCTTTGTCATTAATGAAGATATTAAGTTACTCTACTCCCAATACAGACCAGTACAGAAAATATAGTTTGGTTTTATAAATATAAATAATAGAAATACAAATAGAAACAATAATGTTTTTTAGTGGTGGAGAATCATAGGAAAATTGTGAACCATCCAGTTCATGGCGTGTTTCAGAACGCAGGCACACTGATGTGAACACAATTTACTTACACCTTCAAGCAGTAAATCACCATAATAGCAGAATCAGAAGTGGTTTACAGAGGCTATTTATGAACACTAAAATCGTATGCAATCACTTATCTACCCGTTGTGATCTCTAACCTACCTGATGTATTTTTCTTTTAACACAATAATTATTATAAATTATGATATTCAGTGTCTTAAATTAAATGAGTGGTCTGTGTATAAACTATTGAGCGGTGGATTTGGACTAGTGAAAGCAGGCTGATAGAGTCCAGGTTGGATGTGGATTCCGGCTGCAGTATTTCCTATCCACCTTTGAACTGTGGACAAAAGATATTAAGTTGTATTTTTCTTACTCTTAAACAGTGCTGCTGGGCTAAGGAACTTGCACTGGAGTATTTGTTCAGTTTGGCTCCAGAGGAAGAGGAGCTGTTTCATAAGTTCAGCTAAATTGATATTTAGAAATGTCACCCGTGATATGGTGCCCTTTTCTAATATATCCCAAGGTAAATATAACCTTTCACTCAAAATTTTTGCTGTTGAAATTCCGTGGTCATATAGTCTGTTTCTTATTTGGAGTCTTTAATATTTAAATGATTTCACAGAAAAAAAATAATTGAATTTGTAAGTAGATTTACCTTTTTTGTTTTGTTTCTCAATATCATTGATTTTTGGTTTTATATATGGTAGAAAGCATGTCATTAGCATGGTAGGAAATGGTTGAGCAGAATTTGAATGTTGGATTGAACAATTCCCACTGAGAAGGGCCTTGTTAGACTGGGCAAAAAGGAATTTTTGGTGTGAGAAACATATGAGAAGTGGTGGAAAGCATACATACTAAATCAAAATTTTTATGATATAGTGCTGTCTTTTTATGCATGGTCCTCACAAGCCAAGGGGAATAACTGTAATAGTTTCATCTTTAAACTTTTTTTCTTTTTCTCTATATTGTGTCCTCTTAACTTTTGCCCCAGCCTGCTGCAAAACTAGGCATAATTCCCCAGGTGGCACCAGCAAATGCTGACAGGAAAACTATGCTGCTTACTGTTCTCGTAGCACACATATTGAGTTACCTTCTGGGTGATATGAAGGAAGAACAGTGCTACATAATTTCTTTTCAAGATCAGAAGTAGAAATATTACCCTGGCTTTAGATGTGCTCTGAAAATTGCTTATTGTGAATTCTTTATACCACACTGTACTTACTAAATGGCTTTTAGGAACATATCAAAATTATAGAGTTTTGGGGTGGTTTTCTTAACTCTGTACATAAATGTGGTAGCATTTCCATGTAGTTACTGCAGAGATCTATTGTTCACAAAAAACCCTTCAGTGGACCAGTGAGACAGAAAAGTTTAACTATAAAGTACGAATAAATTAATATATTGTGCTAATATGATGCACTAATGTGTATTTAGGACAACTGTATGAAAGTGCTAACACAGTAAGATAATCTAGATGAGAATGTTGCTTTTAACTTTTCCATATGTATTAAACATGCAGCAGCTGAGTGGAATTGGTAAACTGAGCTAGTTTAATGTATGCATTAGATATATATGATGACATATGAAGGACCACATTAACAGAAGGACTGTAACTGGCAAAAGTAATGTTTTTTTCAGTGTGACAGCACCCATCTCAAGACGTAGTACAAGGCTGCAATAAAAAACAAGCAAACAAAAACCATATTGATGTTTTATGTTAAGGTGTTCCTATCTCTTCTCTCCCCCACCCATAGAAATTATATTCAAGTGGCATTCAGAGGTCTTGTTTATAGATGTTTGGAAGTGGTCTTGTTCAAAATTACAAATCTTGAATGGTTTACAAAATTTCCTAACTGAAAACCTGAGGATCCAGGGCAGGTCCATTATGCAGATCAGCTTCATCAGACTTGTGCAGTGGTGACCTGATTTTGGGAAAATGTAAGTTGTGTTGCAGTGCCCTTCATTGTTGGTTTGACCACACACTGTAAATCTGACACAAGAAAAATGTATTTCCTGTCCTGAATGTGCTGATACCATCTGTGCACGTCACACCCAATAGATCTGACGTGGAAGCTTTGATTTGTTGTACTCATTTGCTGAGTAGGACATCTGTACATGTTGCTGAGCACTAGAGCAGTATGTCTACCTGAGAAAGGTAAATGGTGACAAATCCAGATTTTTGCTGTGCAGATTTCCTACTCTGAATGCCCTGCCCTCCCTTCTTCTTCCTCCAGCTTTATATGCTGAGCATGACATGGCATGGGATATCTCTTTGGCTGGTTGGGTTCAGCTGTCCCAGCTGTGTCCCCTCATAGCCTCCTGGCCATCCCCAGTCCCCTCATTATCAGGGCAACACAAGAAACAGAAAAAACTGGGATGTTGTGCAGGCACTGCTTAGCAATAGCTGAAACAGCTGATGTTACAACACTGTTTTGTTCAGTAGTTCAAAATACAGCATCGTGGGAGCTGCTATGGAGAAAACTGACTGTGCCAATGAAATAAGTACAACTATGAAAGATTCCTTCAGGTTACACTGATCTCTTTTTTAAGGATGATTTAATGCATCCTTAGTTTGCTTAAAATGTGACATCATTTGTCTGTCTAAAGCATTTCTTTCAATAACTTATTTTACTTCTTTATGCTGATAGAATGTAGGCAGTAAACAAAAAGAGTGGATGAAACTAAACAATGTGAGCAACATAGTCTTTTTTGATTACATTTATGGAAAAACTATCATTATGCATTTCTAATTGGACGTTTGCTTCTAATAGTTTATTCAGATATAGAGTCACAGTCTCTAGAACAACACCTTTTAGCTATAATCTGGAGGTGGACCAGGATTCCTGTACTCATCTTTATTAAAGAATAAATGTTCCATCTGCTCTTTTTCCGTACGTAACATATGGTGACAATAACAAAGTAATAACACCTAGGGAAAAAAGTACCATCTCTCTGTGTAGCTAAGGATGGCTGCACAATAGTGTGGGATTCTGTTACTATCATTCCATTATAACATGTTACAGAGGCTCAAAGTATATTTTATTTGCCTCTGTCTATGGTGCTTGTGGTAATATCACGATCGTGTTGTAGTAACGTGAGAAACGTTATGGTTTAAACAGGACTGCATTAGAAAATGGCTGGTATAATAATTCTAGTTGATTCAGTCTTAGTAAGGGAAAGCTAAAGGAAACAGAGATCAGTAAATTCATACATTACTATTTAAATAGCAAAATGCTTATTTATTTGACATATTTATTTTAATCTATTTGAAGAATAATTCTATCATGAGGTTCTTGATTCATCCAAGAACTCTTTTCCACCACATCAAAAATTCCACGCTCTTAATAAATAATTAAATGGAGCATCTCCATTGTCACTTCAATATAAATAAATTTTATGTTCAGGATATAGCACAATAAACGTTGAAAATACTGATTAAATGAGACTGATAGTGGGGGGTGGGGGGAGGGGAGGGGAGCTGAAATTTTACTTTAATATCAGTAAAAATTAAAGATTTTTGTTTTCTGTCTAAATTTTGTTTTTTGAAAGTCTAACAAATTTGAGAGTGGTAAAGACAGAATTTACAACAGAAGTTAAAATGAGCTTTTTGGCTAGCTCTTAACTGGCCTCCTTTCCTATTTAGCAATTCCTCTGTGATGAAATTTGTCATTTTTTTAATTATCGTTGTCTCTAATTACTTGACCATATTTCAAGATTCACATATTTTCAACATAATTCCTTCTTCGTTTGCTGTAGTTCTGTCTTAGTTGCAATGTCAGCATTTCCTTGCAGGCACTTAGATCTAGAAGTAAGATTGTTTCTTCTGTGGTCAGAATTAAGGAAAAAAAAAAAACCACTGTCCATTATTGTCCTTTGTGGTATTTTATATTGTTTTTTAAAATATTTTTATTCTTTGCCTATCTACCATCAACATAAACAGATTCTGTGAAATACCAGTAATTAGAGTTCAGCTCTGTTATTTCAATTGCTACTTCACTATGTGTCAAGATCATTCAGAGCACTTAATGGGATTTTTTTTTCTTACAGCTGAGCTCTGGAAAGGCATTAAATCCTATCTCTTCCCATTTTTTGAGGGACATGCAGTTGTCATGCAATGCACTTTTTCTGTAGGTGTGCAAAATTCTTTTTCACATCTCAAAATCAGAAGACTGGAATAAAGCAGAAAACACCGGGTTAGGTCTGCAGTATCTGTCAGTTTGCCAAGTTATTAGCTTAATAATAGAACATTCATCAAAAGTAAAGAAGGAAACATTGTCGGGGTTTTTTTTGTTTGTGCACCAAAAATGGATATTTATGTTAAAACCAGTGAGGACATTAATTTTCAAACTTCATTTACTTCTTGATCCAAAGCAATAAATGTTTCATAGGAATTTTTCTGGCTTCTCTGATTTTACTTTTCATCTTAGAGAGTTTACAAGCAGAATAAAAATAAAGTAGTCTCTCACAATGCTGATCCTTTTTGGGTTTTGTTTTACTGTAATAGTAATAGCCACTAGTGAGGAAATCATTAATTAAATGCTGTTCTATCATATTCTTCATTGAAAATTAACTGTCACTCTGGTTCAGATTTCGTCTTCACTACTGTGAGTAAACCACCGTTTTTTTTGCATTGTTTTAAACATAGTAAACTTTGAACTTGTCCCTGATTTATTGTTATTTCTTGTTGACTGATTGATGAATGTTGTGGAGTGGTAGCAGTATCAGACTAAGATAAAGAAAGAAAAGAGTAAAAAAAAAAAAAAATGGAATCCATCATGAGGATATCTTGAAATTAGGAGGAGTATATGAAGTTGGTATGAATTCAGGAAGCACATCCACACTTTGGATTATGTTATAATACCAATGGGAACTAAAGGTTAGCCTAACTAAAATCTTAGTTGGGTAATCCAAATAGGCCGTTACTATCTCAGTTACAATGACACTGACACTTACATGCTGAAATACCTATGTAGTAAAGGAATACAGTCATATTTGTGGTACCTAAATAACTTCAGTTTTCCACTTCTTTCTCTGATGTTTTGTCCATCTTTCTGGTGTCCGTCCAGTATTTTAGGTTGGTACTCATCCTCGAGAGGGATGGAGTAAGGGAGAGGATTACAGGAAGTTATGTCTCCTGATTTTTTAATGAATAATTTTATGATTGGTGGTGACCATTTCTTTCTTCTCAGATTTGAGTCTGTCATGGGAATTTTTTTTATATTTTCAAGCACCGTGCCATTATTCGACTTCTGTTTCTTGGTTGCTAGCTAAACTGTGTCTGCCTCTTTGTGAAAGCAGTTCACAATTACTAGTTTAGAATCTGTGATAGCCCCCTCCAACCCCAGTGTAACATATAGGGATAATGTTTGCTGCTCATCAGCTTTATAGGTTTGTCAGACCTTTGCCATAAATCATATTCACACTGCTAAACTCAATGCTGGTCAAGACAAGACATGAGATGTTGCAGTGCCAAGTTAGTAGAAATTCTGTGGCCTTCCATGAGTAAGGTCAAATCACTACATTGGCTCGCGTCACCACCGCACTTTCAGTATAAACTTTGAAATATATTCCATGTGCACACCCTTCACTGTGTGGATTTTTTAATTTGGTGTTTGATGTCTTGTTTGGCTTAGGGTTTTTTTGTGTGGTTCTGGAGGGGGGGCAGGGTCTGCTTTTAAGGCTAATTAATGAAATTAGTTGGAAAGTTACTTGTTGATCCTCTAGCAGGTAGCTATAATCAAGATACACTATAATTTTTGTTGTATTTAGCTGAGTATTCCAAGTCAAGTTACATCAGATTTGCTGTCAAAATAGTAAAAGTGTTTGGGAGAAAAAGGCTAGTAAAAATTTAATCTTTAAAAAATTGAAAGTGAAATCTAACTCAATATAGAATACTAGAAGGAACCTATGAGCTTATCCACACTCCTTTTCTTTGGAATATGCTAAGTTTGATGTTCTACAGCCTTACTCAATAACCATTTTTCCTTTTCAAATTTTTCATTCAAGGAGAGTGAGAGAAAGTGATATCTCCTGAGATATATTATGAAAATAAATGGCTTCCATAGAACAGCTTGCCTTTCTCACATTTTGCTTTTCCAGCTCCTACCTAATAACAAAACAAACAAAAAAATTTTCTCACCCTTTGGTCTAAAATACTTTCTTTCAGAGTGATAACATTTAGTTGTTTTTATGTACCTTGTCCTAAACTCCTGTTTCTCAAAATTCTGCTGCCTGAGGAACATGGGGTCTTAAACAAAATTTTTGCTACAGTGCTGTAAATCTCTATAATTGAATGGCCTGAGGTCCGTGGATTGTTTTGAAGGTACCTTCTTTAAACCCGTACTTAACTATTTATACTACATCCCAGCAGAGTCTGATCCCATAGTGCCCTATGAAAGCTGTGAAGCGGTTCGGCTGATACCCGTAAGAGAAAGTAATTGACTTGGGAGTACAAGCAAAGGTTCATCTGGCCACAAATAACTCATTTTCTAAGATATTGATAAGACAGTGCTTGTAAAGGAATTTGCTGAGACTGAGGTTGGAGGAAAAAGTCAAAAGGACAAGTTTGTCTTGAAAGTTTAAGAGTGCTCATTGATAAATGTGGAAAACAGAACAATTTTTAGGAAGAAGCCTTGCTTACTAATTTTCGCTCTATTCTTATGGCTTTGAATGGATTTAAACTTTTGAGCAATATTTACTGTTCTTCAGAGAGAAATATGAGAAAAAATAAGAAAAGAAGGATGTGATTTCAGTGTATATGCAACATTAGGTTAAAAATTTATCTTTGAATTGCCTTTTCACACTATTTTTGTAGAGAACTGTTGTAGCAATTACAATTTCTTTCCCCAGTTTTTCTTTCCATTTCATTAAAATTCAAGAATTTTTTGGATTCAATAAATTGACAGTTATTTATGTCCTCTGAGCAGAGAGGATAATAAATGTTTTACCTTGGAAATCTTAGTGTTTGTTGCATCAAACTGCTGTGGGTAGAAAAACAAAGGCTATTTTGTGACTTAGGTCATATATGATGGATTCTGCCGGTTCAAATTTGCAGGTGTGGATCACTGTACACCATAAATGTCTGCACTGCAGTCTTAAAAGCTGCATTTGCTGTTGAATTTTATTTTGTATTTCTGTGTCTTGGAGGATTGTATAAGAATTTTTGTTGTTTCTTCCTCTGACAATTGTTGCCAACAGACCTGAACAAGTTAAATGAATCATAATTGTCAGTTCTGTAATATCTAAAAGGAAAAAGGACTCATAATTTTACAATATTTACATCAGTAAATGTGGTAGAAGTGTAATGCTGTCATCAGGGTACACTGTGTGCTTGCTAAGCAGAATTTCTTATTTGAAATTTTAATCTGTGGAGACCTGCCCTTGTTTAATAAAATCCACACGTAAAGCCAGGAATGTTTTAGCTTGAATTCAATCCCCATGTAGATGTATTTGCTAAAATACAAGTAATATAGGCAACTGCCTTTTGACCCAGATTAAAGGTATGTGGATCTACTCAGAGATTTTGTTTTCATTCAAGGGGTGGTAACATCCATTTCTTGCATTCCTTTTTGCAAATCTGTGGATAGACAATCATACTGAGCAATCTTCCTGCTTACTGATTTGTGTTGGCCTTTTTGACATAACTGTTAATGACGTCGAAAATACCTCTGGCAGTTAGGAGAAGTTATTATTAGAAATAATAAATAATACCTTAAAGAAAATGTTCAGTGTCTTAAGAACAGTAAACTATATGATGATATGAGATTTTTACTTACTGTGTCTACCAAACTGACAGTCAATAAGGATCGAAGGTTCGGATTTTCGCTGTATTTTGTGCCTTTTATACCTGCCCTGGAGAATTTTCAGTCTTTGTGAGAGGAATGCACATAAGTTACATCAATAAATAGACTATTTGAGGTGCTTTTATTTTTTTCATTTTTTTACTACAGTACTCTAAAAGTTCACTATTATTTATCTGCTTCTGACCAAGTATAAAAGCAATGATAACCCTCAACAGGGGGCATTAGAAGGAGGTCACAACAATATTTGCCATAAGCGCCTACGTGACATAAATGTGACTTAATCTATTGTGTATAATTTTGAAAGACATAACCATATTGCAGAGATGTGTCCATATTTCTGAAACTATGTGAAGTAAAAGAGGAGAACTTCTAGGTGAGCTCTGTAACAGTAAATCTCCTTTGCCTCCCCTACATAATGATCTTATTGAGGGAATTTGTCCTTAAAGCTTCTGCCTGTTGAATATCATTCCTTGTCAATCATTAATGAGGTGGTCACTTAGGAAAAAATTACTGGATTAAGCCTGAACAACATGTAAGTCCTAATTACACATCTTTCTGTGAAAGTTCATGAATGGCCTGAAGGATCAACACAGACTGTTTTCTCTGTCTCCAGCACAGCATTCATTCAGCGCAACTTCGTATTTTGTGTTACTTCAAATTCTGGTGATTGGATATTTGTATCTCATAAAATTGACTGCAAAGTAAAATTTAAATCTTCCCAAATTTGTATATGAATGTAGTGTGCCTAAGAGAAACACTTAGAAGATAAAATATTTGGTTAATTGTTACTCAGTAGCTGATCCTAATCTGTAATTATTAATAGCCAACATTAGAATATTAGATGAGTAGTGCTAATTAAGTTAAACAGGATGTTTCCTATATCTACCTAACTCCAAGACAAGATATATGGGTAAATATTTAAAACAATACCCATAAAAATAAAGCTTATCTTCGAGATTCTGCTTAGTTCTATGTTCTTTAGAGTGTTAATTTTGATTTATATTTATATTTATTTAGAAATTATTTAAAGGTAAAAAATCACAAAAAAAGAATGACGATGAGTGAAATACGAATAAAAGTGAAAGAAAGATTTTTGGCTTGCTTTAGTGTTGATGTACTATACTGTCAGTAACTGCAATAAACAGCAGGTCTCTGAAAGGTAGTGATTTTTTAATCATTAAACTTCTTTGTCTGTGTAGGTAGTTATAGCTACTGCTACAATTGCTTTCATGATGGGAGAAATTTTTAATCTCCGTGCTTCTTTTGTGATTGCTGCTGTAAAAACTCAAAGACAAATAGGATAAAAGAACAGAGGATTTTTTTGTGTGAGTAACTGTCATACGTATGTATATATTTATGTTCTACCAAAGTAAAAGAGGAAGAATTTTCACTTTACGAACTTGAATCATGCTGGGTTATCTTCAGTAAAATTAAATTTAGCTTGCTGCATTTCAATAGAGGACATTTATATTTGGCGTTTCTAGATCTTCAATGACATTTTTGTCCTAAAGAAATCAGTCTCCCTGAATAATATTGTAACAAGAATTAGCAGGAAATCCCCCACTATCTGAAAAGAATAGGTTCTGAAATTACTATACTTTGGTTTTGCTTAGCTAGCTTCCACTGATGGTTCTCCAAGGCAGAGAAGCAATTTTTAAAATTTAAGATCTTGATTCTTAAAGTAATCTTATTTGTAAAGATATCTCCTTATTTTAATTGTTTTGATTTGAAAATAATCATTATGTCAAGTGAGTTATAAAAATAATCGAAGTATTGATAAAGTTGCAAATCTGTGTGTTTTAAATTGTAAGACATACACAGTTCATTTGGTTTCTGCATAATGGTCATGCTGAGAATATAAAAACCTTGATAAAGTGGCAAAGACTGCAATTTAAACAAAAGGAAATGAAGCTGAAAAATTAAGCAAGTCTTTGAATTAACATCAGCAAATGAAATCTTAAAATTTATCCACATTTTGAATATTTGGTTTTTTTCACATGAACTGTGAAACATCAAAGTTGGACATTAATCTAATGTATTGTGAACAGTAAGAATATATTGTTCATATTTAAGAATGTTCCAGACCAAAGTGCAGCTGCTAAAATCAAGGAACATGGAGAATATATCAATTTGTATATAACAGTAATTTAAAAAAGAAATGTGGAAAGTGTAGTGACATCATCTTCCTGTGTTACTTAGCTTGGATGCAGTTCAGAGATGCAGACATTTTCAGGTGCCATTCAGCAGTCCTACAACAAACTGTTGATTAGAAAAGTGAAAGATAAAATTGTTAGAGTTGGGGGAACCTGAAGTACTGCCCTGCTAACAGCTTTCTCAGGCAGTTTGGTCACAACAAGGTTTTTGGTTATTGACAAATAGCACAAATAGCAGCAGGGCTACTGCTGATTAGCTAACAGTGGCCATCCTGCAAGAAGATAAATGGCTCCATGCTGCTCTGCACCACCATTTCCACGATTACTGTAGAAACAATCCGATATGAGATGCTGCTGACAAAACTGCAAACTGCAGCAACAATCATTAACTTCAGAAAGGCTGAGCTTTGTGCTTGATCAGCCTCAACAGTGGGCAGTTTTCCTTGTATTTGGTGATGTGTCCTTTTCCAATGGGGCTAAAAAAAGGCTTGAAGTAGGTGTGGATTGTAGGATATTCAGGCTCTGGCTATTAGTTTATATCTCACTTTTTTCTGCTGGTGCATTTATGTTTGCACATGGTCAAGTTTACTTGGCAGAAGCTCAATGGAATATAATGCTGTAATACTTTTTATGTGAGAAGAAATGAAAATTAGCACGGTTCTCATGATTGATGAGATTTGTAAAATAAGAGGGAGACCAGTTACAAAACAGTGTTTCAGGCAAAAAGATCACTGAGTTCCTCAGTCATTCCTGACTGCTAATCAATTTGTTGAGTGATGATTAAAATGTTTTGCTTTGACCTAAAATGGCTTAGCAGTTTGAGTCCTAGCTAAATGGTTCTTTTTGACAAGGAGCTGCTTTCCTCTTGTGTATATAAGTCGCAGTTCCCTGTTTTAAGATGAAAAATTTTGAGTAGCTCTTTTAGGGTTTTGAAAGTCCCTCTATTTTTTGCTTATTAAAACCAGGAATTTGTAATCTTCACAATACTTAAATAACTTTTCGTTCATGAAGGTCGGAAAAGAGGATGAAATATGTCAGAGACAAAGAAGATATTAGCATTTTCAGAATGCTTTTTTTTTTTTAAGATCTTCCTCCTTAACATTTTGCCATATTCATTTCCTGTTTTTTAAAGGGCTGTTGAGACAATGGTGACAAATACAAGTTCGTAAATGTAGGTGACTTAATGTTTTATTCCAGATAGTAAACCCATCTTTCTTAGATAAGTGAAAAAAATTAAAAAACTACTAAATTGTGATACAAAATACTTTGGATTTTTTTTTCTGGAAGAAAGATTTCATACAAGATTGCCAGCATATTTCTATTTTTTGCCTGCATTGCTTAAGTTTTATTAAAAAATGTACAGTTGTGTATTGACTTAATTATTGTATTACCAATGAAGAATTCCAACTTCTAAAAAAAAAAAAAAGTCTAATAGAATGCATGCCATTTTCAGGTAGACCAGATTTCATTGCAAGCTCTTTAGGTGCATAAAGGTGATACTTGGGTACAATCCAGATAAAATGTCATAGAACAGAGCTATCATTCCTAATAGCCTTGGTAATCCTTTTGCAAGATTTGTCTAACAGTCAGATAAGAACATACAAAAGTTTAATTTGTTTGGTCTGGCAAAAAAAATGCTGGTACATCAAAATGTCAAAGTGACTGATAACATCAAAGTAAGTAAACCTTTTCCTCATAGTAACATACGAAACTCCTGAACCCATCGTTTTCCAAAGTAGATTTATGATATAAAAGCTTTGTGCAGAAGTCAGGTATGATTCAAACACACAATTCTGGCAAAGTCCCAGATTAGATACTGCACCATTAAATCTGTTACTAGTCTAAAATCCAGACTTCTTATGTCTGTATAGTTTGTGAAGTGAAGTGATGCAAAACTGAAGAGGTCTTAGTACTCTTAAACAGGTTTTAGGCAAAATCTAAATGTGCTTTAATTTTTATTTTATCCTAGCTTAAACAAGCTAGGATATTTGTTAATTAGAGAATTAATGTATACTAATTTAGAGAGTTGCAATGTCTTTGGAGAGCTTTAAACAAATTTTTGTAATTTTTTATTAGTTTGTATTTCACTATTAAAATCACAGAGAATACAATTGTAAAATTGTAGAATTATATTTGGGTTGATTTTCTTTTCTCTTGATCATATTTAAGAGACTGAGTACTCTGGTTCCAGGCATATGGAAATCTATGACTGCTACTTTCATAAATTAAGAGGAAAAAGTCATACTCCATATGTAGGGTTGTTTTGATTTACTCTTTCTGAATTTAACTGAATTCTTTAAGCACCATAAGAGAATACAGAAAGTTAAATGCAGAAAACAGTATCTTGTCTTTAAATGTATAGGGACATCTATAAGAGCAGAACATATAATACACAGACTTTCTTGAAAAGCACAAAGGTGGGGGGAAAGTTGAATTAGCTTATCCACTGCCTAGTAGCAGTCAAGCTGTTCTTTGGAATAGTTTGTTTTGCCCCCAGGCACGAGTTGTGCCAGTGTTCCCTCTCCACATTTACTCTAGGTAGCAGAGCTTTTTGGGAAACCACCCTAAGCAATGCTAAGCAGGAAGCTGGAAATGCAGAGCAAGCAGACTGTTTGCTTGTGGGGAAAAGACAATCTGTCAGTGCTCAGAGGAGTAACATCTCACTTTAGCAAGATTTATTGCAGCTTCAAGCTGAAACAAGTTTCTTGATATATATAAAAAAATAGGATGTGGTTGTCTTGATCAAAGCACTGTCCTAAAGATTAATTGATCTGTGCTGTATGTTCAGTTTTGTACAGACTTGAAGAAGACAGGTAGCAGTTCCCTGACTCAAATTTCTCATCAATCAAAATGGATGATACTTTCCTACTATTTTAGCTTCCTATGAGCAAAAGTAATTCCTCATAAGGGCTTGAGTATTGTGGGTCCATAGTTATGGAGAGAAACTTAAAATACTAATATTCAGTACCTCTACATACCTTCATACTAATATTTGTTCATTGTATTGTGGTCTCTGCCAAGTTGTTGTCCCCTGGTTTGTTTGGATTTAGAGCAATTCACCTGTGTCACATAACTGGCTGTGAGTACCTTTGCCTTTCATTTCTGTGTGCATACATGGAAATGAATTTTTCAACTTGATGTTAGAGATACATCATTCATATATATAATTGTATGAAAGCTGATGCCTTTTTGAAACTTCAACTTATTTTTAAAAAAACAGAAAAATGTATATAGACCTAGTTGACAACAGGTAAA
Organism: Oriolus oriolus; assembly: GCA_013400235.1. NCBI lineage: Eukaryota > Metazoa > Chordata > Aves > Passeriformes > Corvidae > Oriolus > Oriolus oriolus. The sequence goes on from VXBT01010387.1 coordinate 13,690, forward strand.
TACTTAATAAATATGAAGAATATTTCTGTATTATATGATCATATGAGGTACATAAAAATTCTCTATATTCACTACATGATAAGGCATGTCTCCTTCTGTGTAGTACCATATATTTATAATGTTTCAATTTTCCACACTAACCTTTTTGCAGAGAAGTGCTGTAGCTTGAATATCTTGAGAAAAACCCAGGTGATCTACCAGCAGAGAAGAATTTCTTTAATGAATAAGCCCTTTAATTATGTTCTCGTTCTGCTATATGCTCAAGATTGTAAAATTGCTGGAGAGAAGAGTAAGTAATTGAACAGCAATTTAAGTGTGAATTTATTAAATCAATTAGATTTACAAAAGTAATTTGAGACACAGTGCTGCTATGTTGGGCACACTAAGTATATAAAAATTTAAAATAGATGCTTGTAAGTGCAGCATAGTTTCCAATGGGAATTTGTCTTGGTTATAATAGTAAAAATGATTGATTCTACATGTCTTGTAAAGCTTATTCTGTAAGTTATTCTTATCCTAATAGCACCTCAGAGGTAGGCCATTTCATTTCAGATTGCTGGGGAATCTCTAGGCATAATAAAAGATTTAATAAACTGATGAAAATTTATAACAATGATGGAAATATTTCTGTGCTTGTATTTTCCTGTAGAACAAACATATCTTTTGTATTAACTAGTTTGATAAAGCTATTAATTCCTCTACACTTGGAACTTCCATGAATATTATGTTAAAATTCTATGTGTAATGTACAATGTAATATTTTATGTGGCACTTTAGAAAACTAAAAGAAAAGTAAATTGTGCAGTTTAATGGGTGTGTGTACTTTAACTAGCCAAACAAGGACAGAAAATGGTTAGAAGGGCTTTTGTGATCAATTGCTGCATTAGCCTTCCTAAAGACCTGACTTCATACCATGGTCTTATGTGCAGGGTATCACAGTGCGAGAGAAGTTACTGGGTATCAAAACCCAAAAAGAATCTAACATGAGCGGTGTGCCTGCTACTCATTTTTTTTTACCTTTCCTGCCTTCAAAATAGTGGGAAAGGATATGCCTTTCATTAGTGCGATAAAATAAGATTATAATAGATGCAGAATTTATTGTCTCTAAAGGAAGCAAGATCTCATGATACAATTTCATTGTCCCTCCAGTTTAGTGACCATCTACTTCCTCTTCTGCCTCCCATAAAATATCTATGATCTTTCAGATAATCACATTTCCTATCCCATGAGACTCTGTTTCCCTGCTTGCTATCCAGAGATACACAATGCCATGAAATACAGCTTTATTCTTAGGGTGTTTTTTTCTTCTCCACTTTCAAATGTCCTTTGATGTCTGGTAATTGGAACTCCAGTCACTGTTTTTATGCTTCTTTTTCTTCCCCTTACTTTACTTCCACCAAGCTGCTTGGATATTCAAGATCTTCTCCCTCTCCTCTTATCTATCAATATTTTAGTTTCCAGAGTCTGTATATTAATTTTTCACTACTCTCCTCAGTCATCTTCATTCAGGAAATTTTCAGTCTGAACAGGAAAGTTTCATGCCTGATGAACATTTATTATTATAAGAATTTTTTCCTTATTACTCCACTGTCTACAAAGTCAATGTTGGGGCTACATGTTAGTATCAACATCAAAAGAGGCTAGGAGAGTGAATTAAAAAATATTATTTGCTAAAAAGTATATATATTCCCATGACATTCAGTGAAATATCATAAAGATCAAGGCAGTAAACTGAACTATTCAAGATTAAATAGATAAATTGATCATTTCTTTAACTCAATGTGAGACTCAAAAAACATTTAGTTTAAAAGTACAAAAGTGAGTAGTTGAAATATTATTATCAACAGTTAATTTTGTCCACAGAGGGTGGTCTCAGAACACTAATATACAAAAATCTATTTACTATCTGGTTTTAAGGCAATAAAATGGAAGTGTTGGTAGAGTACAATTGTATTATCTTGGGTACTTTCTGTATGGCCTCTTTGGGTATTAGGCAATCATTTATGGAAGTAAAGTAATAAACCCCTGGTCTTAAAATATTACAGCTCAATGAACATGGAAATATTCTAAAAGTCAGATCCCCATTTTGTAAGATATGAAGTGTTAGAGAAGCTAATGAAAAAAAGTAAGCTTGAACTGCTTGGCTTTACTAAAATTTCTGTATGTATTGAATTTATAACCACAAAGAACAGTGAAATGTGGAGAATTGAAAACTTCTCATTAAAAACTGCTTAATGTCTAATTGGTTGCTGGAACAGCCAATAGAAGCTGATTGGGCATTTTCTCTTGAACAGACAACAGAATCTCAGAATGGGTAAGGTTGGAAAGGAGCATGGTTGGGTCAACTGGTTATGTGCTCCTTCTCAGTCAGGGTCATCCTACAGCACACGGCACAGAGTTGGATCTAGATATGTCTTGAATATCTCCAGTGAGGGAGGCTCCACAACCTCTCTGGGCAATCTGTTCTAGTGCTCAACCAGCAGTAAAGTTCTTCCTCGTGTTCAGGTGGAACTTCCTGTTCATCAGATTTTTATGTTCAGTCATCAGTTGGCTGGGTAATACTTTCCATACTTGGGAAACAGTAGCAGCAGTGACACAGGAAATTCAGCAATACCTGACTCAGCTTCGGGCATCAATAGGCAGAAATATGTCTCCAAAATCCACGATCCCTACTCTCTGCTATCACAATGGTGCCTTAGGTTTTAACTTCTATATTTTTCAAGTCCTGTACTGCCTAGTGTGTAACTCTGAAGTTTCTTGCGGCCTGTTAGCTGCTGTTCTCTCATGCTGGTTAGACATAACAAGCCATTCCAGGTTTGCTCTCCAAGGACACTTAGATTGTCCCAGGCCCCAAAATATGTAAACTAAGGCCTCTGAAGAAGAGGGCAGTCCTGGGGTAGTTACACAATTAACTGGGGTTGTAATTGGAGAATTAACCCTGACATGCAAACGAACCAAACTTATAAAAGTGTGAAGAACCCATGACCCAGGTCCATCTCGGGTGTAGCCTTTGACTCCCCAAGGTGTACCTTTGACTGCCCTTCAAATAAATACCTACCTTTATTCCCTTATTCTTGTCTAGTCTCTGTTTTTAGGTGTCCATCTCAGGCATCAACACTATTGGTGAGTAAAATGAGTTATTCTGCAAATCCCACAGGATGTCCTAGGCCTGACTTCACTATCTTAAGCTAGCAACGAGTTGCCTCATCTTGCATTACCAGCCAACTCCATGCACCACCTTGTGTGCTCCCATGTGCTACCCCTACCCCAGCCCCTGACCCTCACTAATTGTTTGATAGAGCCATTGCGCAGCAAACTGGGCAGGGTGTTATGTACTAAAGCATACGAGCCCTTGAGATCGGCCACAGAGCACTGATGACTTAAGAAGACATGGCTGCAGATTCTTTCCCTAAAGAGTCTACCTGTTTAAGGATTCAGAAGTATATGCTCTACTGTGGAGCAGACAAGTAGCATGCTAGTCACCTTAGAGGCATTCTGTTGACCCTTTTAAAGAATTCACCAGTTAGCGGGTATAAAGTAAGTGATGTCTTTCAGAAAACTTCCTGAAAACCAACTAGTGATATCGGTTATCAGGAAAAACTGAAAAAGCTTTATGTGCTCGCCAGAGTTTGGAATATGGGAAAGGCCTTAAGATTTTGTTCTGCTTCTGAAGGGTCAGTGATTTTTTTCCACTCTTCTTTTTCATCTGCAGTCCCAATACACCAAAATCTGGCAGCATTGTAACTCAAGGAGAGAGTAAATTTGATGGAGAATATAGCCATTTTTTTTCACCTGCATATAAAATGGTCAAAGATGAAAGAAATATTTTCTTCTGGTGCAATCTGACTGAACATGTGATTAATATTTTACTAACTAATGCATTTTAGGTGTGAGCTGCTACTTTAGGCAGAAGTATGAATTCGAAGGCTAGTAGATACTGGATTTGAACTGAAATTCTTGTGAGGGCAGACTGTATCCTCTCTACACAAGATATTTAATGGCAGGCTTTTAAATTAACATCACCCTGAAGTCGTGCTTGAAGCCAGGCAAGGTATGGTGTGTTAATATTGATGTAACAAGTAATAACAATCCTGTCACTCTTCAGGTTGGTCTAGTAGAGAATTCCAGATATAAAGTTGAGATATTGCACATTTCTCAGGGGAATGACAAATAAGAAGACACTTCCTTTCAACTGACCTCAACTGGCCTCAATCACGGCTAAAATCTTGCTGAGAGCAGTGCTGGGCCACAGCAGATGTGATAAACATCACAGGCATACTGAGTAAAATGTGTGAAAATCACACTAATACACTATGAAAATGTGCCAGCAGAACCATTTCAAGAAGTGGACTATCTTCTTGTTTTTCCTCTTACCAAACTTCTTGGGGTCTTCCAAATAGTTATGGAATATGGCAAAAGAAAAAGCATTACACTTACAGTCAGATGTCACTTAAAGAAAAAGTCTTACTGAAAATTCTGACCACTGTGAAGGTCAGACAGACTGAGGCAGACAGCTGGATCTCGACTGTAACAGGGATGGTTGATGCTATATAGGGTTAGGAAGCGTGCCCATGTTCTTCAGTGAAGCTCTGTTAGCTCATTATCCCAGTGCCCTTATCCATAGTACAAGTGGCCTGAGAGGAATTAATACTTTTGCCTCAATACATTAAGCTCACAAACCAGCATAAAAGTTCAAATTCTCACCAACTTCATTAACAATTATATTTTGGAGTCAAACGTCTGTCTTTGAATTCTGTCATGGGGTTAGAAGCCAAAAGATGAGGTCAGGAGTAGTAGAAACCTTTTCAAATATTACATCTAGATACACCAGAGCTGAGCTATTGATCCTGATTTTTGACAGTTTTTTAATGATTGATTTCAATTTCAGCAGAATGTATCCATGTACATATTTGCATTTACAAAGAACTGCCCCGTTCCAAATGAAATTACAGTATTCTGGTGTGTGAATACTGTAATACAGACCGTGCTGGTTTACTCCCACATAGCTTCTGCTCTTTCTCACTCTGTGGACACACAAACATACACACACATCCACACACACATATACAAACAGATCTTTGCACTCATCAGAGTTCTTTGTGATCCTGGGCTGTGCTATGGAGAGTTTTGATAGAGATAAGTGAAAATAGCAGTCAGATTTTGTTGCTGCTGTCCTGTTGGTTTAGTTGCTGTTCTTTTCATTTTTTTTTCCCAAACAAATGATTGTTTCCTCTAAGGTTTTGGGTTTTTTACAAATTAGCACCAAGCATTTCATGACTTACCTATAGTCAGATTCCTCTTGTGCTGTCTCCTCTGGTAGGTAAAAAGGATAAAATTCGTAGTATTTTTCATTGTTTTACCACTTTATGTAAAAAGACAGCTTGCTTTGAGAGAAGGTTTTTAGAAACGTTAGGAGATAACAGATCTAAGGCTATCATGATGGCTCATTATAACAATCTAGACTGATGTAATTGAATCCCACACCTGTGAAACAAAAGAAGGCAGCAAAAGAGTGTTTCTCCAGTTACTTGGTGTGCCTGGACCATGCAATATACTTGGCATTGCATGAAACATTGGCAAAACTTGTGGTATTGAACAGATCAAAAGGAAATCTTGCTGTAATTTCCAGACTGAAAGTCAGACACATGTTGAGAAATCATTTCTGTTTCCTCCTTCAGCTGTGACTTCTAAGATTAGGTTGCCATGTGTTTGTAGGACTGAAACACTCTAATGTGGATAAATGGTATCACTGCAAGCCAGTATTAAACTTTGCCCGTTGCTTCGCTTATCAACTTGACTTACAAAGGAGAGGTCACCATCAGAAAAACACATTTTTATTCAGTCACCCCAAAAGTAAACATTGTGTTCCAGATAAGGAAATTCTTCTTTGTCTCTGGTGCACATTTTTCTGCTTTTCTGAGAGCCAGTGATCTTGTGGGATTGATATTTAGGTGACTTCCGGTGACTCCTGAGGTCTCATGGCATTCAAAGCATCTATGTGACATTTATTTCTATGTAAATAAAGACAGCTGTCCTCATCTAGACAATATTCTTGAATCAATTGCTATGGAATGCAGAACTGATAAAGAAAATCCTATAAACTGACATATTAATGCATGTGTTTATAGCAGCTGAAGAAATTTGCAGCAGAAATGTCTAAAATATAGACATGCAGAGGAATTAAAACAGTTTTTGAAATCATATGTCAGCATTCAGAATTCACAGACTGAAACTTTGTATACTAGTTTTTTACTTAATCAATTTTTAATCTTTGCTTTGTTAATCATAACTTTTTACAGACACTGTTATCTCTAAAGTGCTCTGGTTCTGTCAGAGAATCAGATGTGAGTATTTTCAAGTATTTGGAGGAAATCTTGTCAACTTTGAGAGTCATAGATTCAGTAACCTCTTTCAAGGATCTTAGATTATTCCAGGCCACTTCTCCTGACAGTATTGTCTATATATATTTATCTGTGTGAGGGAAGGGAGGGAATTAAGCACGGTTAATACTAAATTACTGTAGAGTTCTAACTTATGTTTGTAGATAATTAATATTACTGATAGGGGTCTGCTCTCTAAAAGAGGGTGAATATTTTTACACTTTGTTTCAGAAAGGGAGTGGGTTGTATAACCTTGGTCTTCTGGATGTGAGCTGGTAACAGCAATTAGCTGAAAAATAGACTGTATTTTAAAAAGCCATTTACTATGTAATAATTATTTACTATAATAGTAGTATTTCTCAGTTACTTTTGATTGAAGAGAAATATCCATTTTGTCTTTCAGTCTCCAAGTTTCCTGCCTGCATGAATGCAGTTCAGACTTCAAATGTAACTTTGGATACAAATAATGAAACTCATTTAACTTAATTTAGCAGAATGGGCTATTTTAAGATACAGTTCATTTCATCGTAAAGTGGATGTCTCTCTGAAAATGTCTGTTATCTAACAAGTCACACATGCAACATCAATATAGTGGATGAGATATGAGTGTTCAAGGTCTAGAAATTATTAATTCACTGCACTTAGAAGCTCAAAAAAATTTTATTCAGTTCAGTTTTTACAAATGTCATTCTGACGTATTGTTGACCATTTGTGAACTACAGGAGCTGAAAATTACTGTAATATGGTGGAGATGGGAAATAAGGACCATTTCTTTTGTATAATTACTAATGTGGCTTTTTTTCAATACTAAGAAAAATTAACACTATGGTAGTCAATAATAGCTGTTCAACTTTGCTGATGGGGCAGGTTTCTTCAAATTTTACTTTCAGTCAAGTTTCATTTTATTTATGTTCCTTGTTGTTCAGGATAATGATCACTTTTTCTGTTTGCTCTTACCAGAGTGTAATGGTACTGCACGTTTTTAGTCTAAGGGTACCAAACACCAATGTGATTAAAAACACAGCATTTGTTCTTAAGTCACATTCACACATTTATAGGCTCTATTGCTTTTTTTTAATTTTAAAAACTGGTTCCATCACATGCCTCTACAAACTAAAAACATTTAATAAACCACACTGTCATTTCTCCACCTACCACAAAATTATTATTTCTGACCAAATGCCAACAACTGTCACAAGGGAGGGATGGTATTGTCTCAGTGTACATACATAACATTAATTTTTAGGAGGAAATAGCAGATTGTGCACAGGATTGGTGGGACAGCACAAGATAATAGTGTTACAGGGGTTTTTTTAAAGTCTCTTCTTTTTTCTCCAAAGAGCCTCCGCCACTGCTTACATTTCAAATACAAAAACATACTTGTAAATATAAATACATTTTATTAGCATAAATAAAGCAGGAATATTTTTAAATAATTCTTTTAAAAGTCTCTATCTCTGAAAGTCTTACCCTAGATATAGCAAATGTGGACAGATACAGATTAAAACCAATCACAAATGTATCATTATTCAGTGTCTTGGTCCATACATACTGGGAAATATTGTAATGCTTTTTCTCCCAGCAGTAGTTAGATTCTTTGGCCTAACTCTAGATAAGATCTAGGAGTACCAGTAGTATTTTTTTTTCTGTTTTTAGTTAAAATTATCTCCAGAATCTACAGCATGCTTACACCGAGTTAAAAATGGAGGATCAAGAAAAACCAGGGAAACTGATATATACAAGGAAAGTAGTAGAATGACTTGAAACTGAAGCTAAATTACTGAGAATTTTCGGGTAGTTTTAGAGGGCTAAAATATTCAGAAGTTGAGGTACATCAAAGTAAATGTTACTAGTAGTATAGTATTTTATCAGAAGCAGTTGGTTGGCAAGGTTTTGAAAATTTATGTATTTATTGGAAATTAATCAAGGCTTATATCTGAATTTGGACAAGGCTCAGACTAATCTACTGTTGAAACTGTTCTTTCTGTATCTTTCCTCTATACACATATTTGCTTTCCTGCCTCTGTGTCTGTGTGTACATACAAATTTGAAATGTCTGTATTTGTACAAGTCATTGAGACCATGATGGCTTCACCGTTTTAAGGTAAATTCTTAATGCTTTTTAAAAAATATTTCAGTAAGTTTCAGCAGTCATGTTAGTACAAATCAAAAGAAGCTGATTTTTCCTCAAGTCTCAGGATTACTTATCTTGAGGAGAACTGAAGGAGTTGTAAGTTAAAATTGTTATCAAGAAGGGAATTAAACTACAGTTAGGTATTGGGCAGAATTACTGGGCATAATTAACTTTAATCATAAATAATTTTTAGCAGGTTTTTTTAATTTAGTTATAAGATCCTCATGAATACCTAATTTTATACTTCTCTCTAAAGAGACATTATGTGAAAGAGATCAATCTTTACCTTTAAACCTGTATATGCAAGGTATTTATTCTTCCTTCTCCTCCATCTGTCCTCTTTCTGAAAATAATCTGGCTTAATAAAAGCTCATGCACCCGTCTCAGAGTAAAGGCTTCTTGTTCCTGTTGTGAGTAAAGTATGGTTAATAAGACCATGAAAGTAGCTGCCTTTCATTCTCTGCAAAACAGCTGGAATTTCATCATTGCACTTCATTTCAAGGACCACTCTTCGTCTAGAAGTGTATGGACGTTTTGTGTTTACTCTTCTGTGAAATCATGGAAAGGGACAGAGAGAGGTGAATCACAAGCTGTATTTTGAAACCTATGATAGTCCTTTGTGTAATGATAGTCATGATACAGCGTAAAGAGGGCCTCTCCCTACCATTAAGCTTTGAGTTTTTCTTTCCTGTATAGAAGTGTGTAGGGATAAACATTTTCTTATCAAACAATATCACCCTTGTGAAAAACCACAATGCGTAAAAACTCAGGTGGAGGCGAAGTAAAAATGAAGAAGTTCTTCCCTTATCCTGAAGAATAAGGGACGTGTTTCCTTGAGCTTTTGTTTGGTTTTTCATTTCCTGTGATTGAATTTCTGACAGTCAAATCCACACAAAGACCAGACTCAAGAAAACAGACCTCAAAGAAAAGATAGGAAATGGTAGGAATAATAGCAAAATAGGTTGGTGGGCACTGATAGTATTTTTAGTCTTGTTTTGAGTATTTTGGATTTAGGTGTTTTGTTAGGTTTAGTTTGGCATTTTGTTTGTCTGTTTTAAGCTCAAATTCTTGCTATATATATTCCTGTGTAAAAACTTCCATTGTCTCACTTAAGCTGGACGAACTAAACTTTGTCTCACAGCTTGCTTTTTCACAATCTTCCTTAGCCTTAATGTGAACCTCACGACTGCTTTGACAGGTGACCCAACAGATTGCTCATCGTTTCGGTACGCGCATGCAACTGCTCATGACTTTAGCTGTCACAGGTTCCAGGTTCTTTAAAACTCTGAGTTGGTGATCAAGAATCACTACAGTCAGTAGGGCTATCTTTCCAGGGAAAAGACTCCAGTTTCAGATTGCATTTGGAACCTTGTCTTTATACTTTTTATCAATAGTGTCTGTGCAGTATCAGTAAAGTACAGTAGTACATCATGAATGAATACACATATATTTGGGACACATGCTCAAACACTTTTTAGTGATGGGGTACCTGATCAAAAGTGTTTGGAGACCTCTTTTCTAGACCTTCTCCAGAGGTTCCTTCCAACCTCAGCACTTCTATGACTTTTTGATTCTGATATTAACTAGCGCATTTGCTAGAAGTGTCAGGAAAGGGTTTATATAAGGAATTACTACAAAATAGTTTAACTTCCTTCTCTAAAATATACATATTACGGTACTGGAAGTGTTTTTTTAATAAAACTATCACTCATCTGGAACCTTTTTTGTTGTGTGAAAAGATAGGTTTCAAGTCTACAATATTGTTTACCTGTTTACCTCCCTGACACTGAGTAAAAACCTTCTCTCTGATCTTTCTGGAGTAATAAGTAAAACACAGGAAAAATGTCTACAGTACAGGAAGAATATATTTTCCTATATTGCTTCAAGAAACCCCCTATATAAAGGGAGAGAGAACTTGTATTTTTGAAGTGTCACGTTTATTTATGTTCTTTTCCCTAACACAACAGTTTATCAATGATTTAGCAAAAAGCATGAAGATCCTGTTTTCACTTTAAATCTGAGTGGTAGGAATAAAGGGGTAAGACTAAATGCTAAAGTAATTTTCTTTAGATAGCACTTAACTGCAACATATTCGCTGTTAATATATGTTGCACAAAAGAATTGTACTTAATGGCAGTATGTCTTTAACACACCACAAAAGTAGTTTGGTTTTTCTCTGTTCATTGTCAGGAAATTATCTTGTGTATTCAGACAAAATGTGAAATGTGATTATTTGTATTCTGAGACACATAGGAAAATGAAAAGTTTTTAGTTTTTCTGACTCTTCTACTTTTCTTTTTACTATATGATACATATTAATTTTCACTGCCTCTCTTAGGTGTACATTTATATAGCCATGCCCTAACCTAGCAGGTTTTGAAGAGATATTTGACATCCAGTTAATTCTCAATCTGATTTATGTAGATTAATGCAACAATCTGATGTGCTGTCAGATTTTCTCATTATTTTGTGCATTGTTTAGGACATGAATCATTGAAGTGATCAAGGCAAGTAAGTGGGATTCCAAACATTATTGACAGTGAGCTGATAGAAAAGTCTTCAATTTCAAGGATAAAAGGGTTCATTTTTTCTTTAGATTTCCTATTCTCAAGTGAAATAAATTTTACAATGCACATTAAAAATATGTAGCACTCAAGTTTTGTATGTGAAATTATGTTTATGTACAGCTCTAGATATTGCTGCAAATACTAATATTACCTTGTTTGCAATGAGGTAATAGCTCATTATTATAGTATATTCCAGTACAATGGAGTGTGTTTTCTTTTATCCTATGGCTGTAAATGTTTCAATCCTGTCATGTGATTTTAGATTAAATTCTTTATGATGCGTTAGGAAAACAAAATTTTTCTCATGAGAGACAATAAAAAGATACTCTTTTAAAGATTTACATCAAAATTTTTTTCTGTATAAAAACACGTACAATTGGAGTATGCATGCTGAAATAGGTGTAAGCAGTACCAGTTATTTATAAACAAAAAGAATGTTTTATCCCCAAAACAACATAATGTTGATCATAATGTGACTAGAAGCAAAGAGAACTTTGATGCAGAAATTTTTTCTCTCAGCAAATAAAATCAGAAACACTTATATATTTCTAACACTGCTAGGCCATTGTAGGATGCTGCTCCAATAACTTATTTATTTTTTAAGCAGGAATTTTCACTTAGGCTGTACTCTCTGCAGTGTCTTGTAGTCTGTTTTCTGAATGAGTAAATAATTTGGGTATTTTATTCACATAGTCGTTTTGAACTGCATTTAGTTTTCCAAAACTCCTTGTGTTAACAGGTTTGTGTTTTCACTTTAACCAAAAAAAACCCCAACCAAAGACAAAAAAAAATTAAGAACAGAAATTTCAAGAGTAATGTTAAGCCTATCTCTTGTACTTTGTGACAGTAATCTGCATTTATGGTTGCAGTGAGATTTGTGCTTCACAGAAGTAGTTGAACTGATTTAAGTTTTTCAAATACTGGAAATATGATTAAGCATCATCTTTACTGTGTTTAATCTCAGTAAAAAATGAGACTCTTTGAAAACTGGTGGCTGGAATGGTGGAGAATAAAGAAGTGAGTGCTCTATGAACTAAGAAGCAATAGAACAGGAGCATTAAATCTGTGGATTGAAAATTAGATTGGCTAAAACCTTGCTTTAGGCATACTAGATGAACAAGTGGATAATGACTTCTACATACAGTAGAAACAGTCTCACATTCACAGATCTTGGTCCTGATTGGGACTTCAATCACCCCAATATATGCTGGTTAATATTCAGTGATCTTCTCTGAGCTCTCAAGTGGTCCATCCCATTGAGCAGGAAATTGGGTAAGAATCCTAGGAGGCCTGCGTGGGTGAACAAGGAGATCCTGGCAACACTCAAATGCAAAAAGGAATTCTACAGAGGGTGGAAGTAAGGACAGGTAGTTTGGGAGGAATACAGAGACATTGCCTGAGCATGCAGAGATACAGCTAGGAAAGACAAGACCCAAGTGGAATTTGATCAGGCCAGGGATGTCAAGGGCAGCAAGAAGGGCTTCTACAAGTACAGAGGTGACAAAACAAAAACTAAGTAGAATTTGAATCTTCTTCTAAATGGGGGTGGGGGGGAGCAGTGACAAAGGACATGGAAAAGGCTGTGGTCTTGAATGGTGTCTTCACCTCACACTTTATGATCAAGCTCATCTTCCAGGAATATCAAGGCAAAAGTCTAGAGAAGTAAAAATGTACACTTGCTGGAAGTGGATCAGATCAGGGAATACACAAGAAAACTGGACATATATAAATCTCTGGGCTCTAATGGGATGCGCCCACAAGTGCTGAGGGAACTGGTTGTTGTCATTGCCAAGGCCACTTGATAATCTTTATAAAACAATAGTGGTTGAGAAAGATGCCTGAGGACTGGAGGAATGCCAGTGGCACTTATCTTCAGGAAGGGCAAGAAAGAGGACACAGAGGATTACAGGCCAGTCAGCCTCATCTTGGTCCCTGGAAAGGTGATCAAGCAAATAGCTTCCAGGCAAGGACAAGAAGTTCATTGGGTGTAGTCAGCATGGACTCTGAAAGAGGAACACCTGCTTGACTAGCAGGGAGGACCTGTCTAACCTATTGGGTTAATTTTGTGAATACTGGGATCTGAACTGCAGTGATATGCAATGCATATGCATATGCAAATGAAATGATCTTCACTTTAAAAAATATTTGAGAGTGGATCGCATGACAAATATTTAATTGTAGGTCTTCTTTCATTCAGGACTCTTTCTGATGGTTTTTGCACTACAGTTTTTTTCTGGGAAGTCATTCAAGTTGAAGCCTTGAATCTTCCAATTGCAAATGAGATAATGAAACTCCTATTAGGCAAAGTCATGACTCATGATTTTCAGATTTTGGTCTTGACTACAGTTTGATTACTAGACTTTGTAGCTCCAAATGAGGGAAAGACACAGTCAAGTTGAATAATTTTGACCTGCACTGTGCAAGGAGGAAAAATGCAGATGGCTAACTAACTGATTAATCATTGGGAGAAAATGCAGTTTATCATAGCTTTTAAGTGAGCAAATCTATGAAAGGAATAAAATTGAATAAAATAAATTTTACAAATTAAATTGTAATATAATATTAAAAATTAAAAAATTCTTTTCCTTATTCATTTTTATTAGGATCATGGAGTGCACTAACATGCAATGTAAATGTGTGAAAATTGTCCCAAACCATTGCATAGTTTCAATCCATCAGATTTATAGGATTGTGAGCTGTGCTGATGAAGAACAGACATCATAACAGCCTCATATCTTTCAAAAGAATCTCTAGCACATATATAGTTGGGAAAGCTGATGAACTCTGAGGACAAGTTAAATGTACAATGTCATGCTAGCACTTATTTGAAAGGAAATAAAGTTCTCAGCCCAACAGGTCTTAATTTTTTTTCTGCAGGGTTCCAGGTGACAGAGTCTGTATAACAAGATTAGCAGGAACTTCTCTGCACATACATGATTATAATAGAGTGAAAATAATTTAAAATATTACATCTAAACCTCAGAAATGATTGAATGATCTTAGACATTACTAAAAGGATTTCATTTTTATAAATAATTCTGTTAGCTGAATATCTGGCCCTTCACAAAACTTTTAAGATCAATATTATTCCTGCAAAACAGGAAAAAACTAAGGGATGTCTATACCTGGAATAGTACCAATAAATTTTCTGTATTCTAGAGTCACATGTTGTTATAGGTGAAAAAATAAATTGACACTGTTTCTGGTTTTAACTGTTTTTTCCCTAAAAATAAATAAAATTGTCTTTCATGCCTCAAGATATAATACCACTCAAATTTAGATCAATATCGTCTGAGTAAGCCTACTAGGATCAAACATCAAAATTCTTACAGATTTGGATTTTTCTTTTGAAGGCCACTACAACTTTATACCCTGTATATTTTAAGACAAATATTAGCAAAAAAAAGAGGCTCAATGTATTTATTTTCTGTTCAATGTTGCTGTAAGGTAGACAATTTGAAGTTATGGTCAATGTGGCATTCAGTTTTTCAAGTTTCTTCCTTATTTCAATAACAAACAATATTCAGATGTGTGTAATATAGTGCACTGTTCTATAGGTACAATTTTAGATTATGTTTTTATGGTAAGGTGGATGAAGATTTAAAACAAAGCAGTTGTTATGTGGTTAAAGCAAGGCCATCCTCCTTGTGAAATTCCCTCCCATAAAAAGGGCCACTTTTTTCTGTGTGGAATTAAAATTTATTGTCCTACTGTTGAACCATGAGTCCTTCAAAACAGTGTGAATTCACCTGAGACAGTAATAGACAAATAATTTAAGAGGGAAAAGAAACTTCAGAGAGACCTTAAAAGTAAGATTAATCAAATATTTTATTAAATTTTGTTTTAGATAAATGTCATAAAAACTTCTAAGAGATTTCAGGTCATGGAGGTCACTGTCATGTATCAGATGATAAAGCACTGAATTAGGACTCAGAAAACTTGAATTCTCATTCTAGTTCTGCCACTGAGGCATCATGATATCAAGAGAGTCATTTGTCTGTGCTTCAAACTGACAGCCTTGAAAATAGAGATAATTGCGTATCTCGAGTCAGACCTCTTCTGATATACTCATGTTTTACAATGTACCATTTCAACTGACTGCAAACCATGGGACAAAACCAACTTTGAAATAACATTACTTTTCTTTCAGAATTTTACCTCTCCCAATAACTATTATCAGTATAAAATATAGTCCATTTCAGATGTGATACCAGGTTCTACTCTCCCATGTCTCCAGCCTGGCAGGTCATGCTTCAAGTCATTTTGGTGGCAATTCAAGATTCTTACTGTTTAGAAGATTGGGAAGATTTCTATGAGAGTCAATTGTTTAAAGATAATCTGTTGAATGTCTAATCCTCCGAAAGAGGCACAGGGCCAAGGTACTGACCACTTGCAGTGATTAGATCCCATGGCTCAAAGGTTTAATCGCTGTTGAGCCAAACTCTGCCCATTGATTTTACTGACATGATATGACTGCAGCAGATGGCAGAATTTGTCTTGTGTTTCTCTGGCCTCCTTCCAAACTGGGTAATTACATTTTACATAACTACAGTTATGTACAGTTTCAGTTCAGTTCAGTATCTTTCATCCTCTTCATTGCTAAGCAGTTTTCATACTTGAGGAACCTGTTTGGTTTTTTTTATGGGTTCATATGTTGCCTTTCCCTGGTCTTAAAATTAAGAGCCAAACGCAGTTAAGAGGGAAAAAGGGTTTTACCTCAGCATCTATTTAAGGATCCTCAGGAGCGCTGAAATGCACATTGAAATGCGCTCACACACAAAAGAACACGTACACAATTATAGGCCTTGCAAATTTGCATATCTATCAAAGATTCCCCAATGAGAGACTCCAGCGAGCCCCCTCATTGAAGAACCCTCCCCCTGGGTGGACCTATCTTTGTTTACAGAATGTGTTCTGGAGAGGACCCTGGTGTGTGGGGTTTCCAGAATGTTTGGTCTCTTGGCTTAGCGGAACATTGGGTCTAAGAGAGGTTATCAAACTTAAAGAATTACAATTATGTGGGCTAAAAGCACTAATACATAAAAGCTATATAAGAGAATATATAAAAGGGGTATAAAAGAAAAGGCAAAAAATCATCATGGCATCACATACATGATACTTTTCTACAGTTAAACCAATATTTTTTATTTGTAGCAAAGTAGCATGCTAAGAATCTCTCAAACACAAAACAGGTTTTGAGACTCTTGGAGTCCATTTAGACTGTTATAGTTCTAATATATTAAAGTATGCCTGGCAACTGTGTTTATATAATATGAAATGTATTGCCTCTGTAACAGCCAACACTTCCAGTCCTGCAAGCAAACTGAATTAAGGATGGTGTGCTTTGTAGTGGAATATAAATAAATCATTTTGACATCAAACAACATTTATTTCATCTGAACCCCACCCAAACAAAACCATTCGAACAAACAAATGGAACAAAGCAAAAGAAAGCAAAATAAAACACTTTTTATTAACAAAGTATTATTATGCTCCAAAATGCATTGCTAATGACGTGCTTCACTCTTTTCATAATTGTGGTTAAGAACAACAGAAGCGAAACAAGAAAATACTGCTGCAAGTTCTAGCCTAAAGATAGGAAAACAATAACCAGAATAAATCATGTACAGAAAATTAATATCTCTGTGCGAGGAAAAATTTATGCATGTAAGCCTAGGCTAGTGAAGCACTTTCAAAGGTAGTTACAATGGTTGCAGATCTTACTAGAACTAACTCTAGATTTAGTGAGAGCCTTGTTCTCATACCTGTTAATGTTACCCCAGAAACACCCTTTTCAGAGTCCTTGAAGAATTCCCACTTGTCTTCCTTCTATACTCTCTGTCATAAGTATCAAAAAAAAACTTTTACTTAGAGGTGCAGATTTGTACCAGATATTAGGCTCATTATACTGTTTCGAGATGTTTACTATTTAGACTTCACTATTCAACTGTGGACATAACCTTAGTTTTTATTTAAATTCAGCAAGTGAGATTCCTGTGTTCTCATCCTTCTGTGTTTTTATAAAAGTGTACTGAAATTTTTGGATTTAAATCCTTATGCTTCCATTAAACACTTCAAGTGATTTGAAATCTGTCAAATTGGAATACTTACCTTTTTCAGTTTTACTTAGCTTTTCCAGTTTCTTTGTATTTAGATGCTTGTTTATTCATTAACCACTTAATATCGTCCATCATGGCGCTTGTGAAGTATGTACTCACCAAAAGTCCTCTGGTTTAACATTTACATTTAGTTGAAGCAAACAATGTAAATTTGTGTAGTTCTACACATGATCTCATGGAGATATTAAGAACGACTACCTTCCTTTCCTTCCAAATGCAGATTCACTGTAGTAACGAATTAAGTTATATGTTGTATTCCCATTGAACCCATCTATCTCAAACTGCTCAGAAATTCACAGGATATCTTCAGGGATTCGAGAGGTCATGATTAGGAAAGACAGTTACATATCTTTAGCTTTCTTAATTACTTCTCTTTTAAAGAGTTTTATTCTCTTGACTCCTTTACTGTGACTAAACCATCTGGCTGGGACTTGTTTTATTATTTCTTAGGGACTTTGCTAGCATGGGTCATTTTGTGGCTTTGTTCACAGTAAGCTATATGTAATGATAGTTAGATCCTCCCAGAGAAGTTCTTGATTTTATCCTGGTGTGAATAGAACTTGTAGTAAATGAATCAGGCATGCTTTGGATGAAATAAGCTATTTGGTCTATTTTGTATAAAATGAAACTCCCTATATGCATTATGTGTAGGAGGAAATCTCTTGAACGCTGAAAACTCACAAAGAGAAGGCAATGTTTGGTTTCTCCCTTCATCATCATGGTGAATCATGCTGCTAATTGTTGGGAAGAAATTGAAGAATGAAGAGCATTTGAACTTTTAAACTGAAAACTTGTCCATTACATGTAGACAAGAAGTTGGAGGCCATCAAAGTCTTTACACTAAGTTTGTTTCCTGCTTCTTCCAGTCTGAATTAATACCATACTGTGACAACTGCTGACTTCCCCAAAACTGCTGTGAATGGTTCTTTAAAGTCTAGGTTGCCCATACTTATTTAATTTGCTTTCCTTTTAAATAAATAAGTTTCAGTCTTCTGAGAAAACTATAAAATAGCACAAATGTTTTCTTTCTCTCTCCCATTCAGCACCTGCCTGTTTATTGGTTTTAATTCTTGAAAAGAAGTATTTATTATTATTATTATTATTGTTGTTGTTGTTGTTGTTGTTGTTGTTATCATTGGTGAGCATCATCAGTTTCCTTGTCTCTTGTGGAAAATTGCTTTCTTCCTACAGTTACTGAGGTGGCTATCACTGTTAATTCTGTCAAGCTCTGACAATGAATTACATTATCAAGATTTAGTTCCCTCGTGAAAACAATGAGAAACATAGTAGCTCTAGAATATGTACAAGTGACATGACAAGAAAAAGTTACTAATATTTGTGTACAGAAATGATCCATTTAATTATTGATTATTCATGATTTTTTATTTTGTACTCTGTTTCTAGGGATGTATTCATGTCTGGTCACAGCATAAAAGTGAGGCTGGTTTTACCTGGAAATGAAGCCAGGCAAAACTGCTACATCTAGTCGAAAGCTTAATGAGCTCTCTATGCCTTCTATTTGTAGGCAGAAGGGTTTAAAAAGATCATCCAAATGAATTTTTTTTATCTCATGCTCCAAGCCGGTTGAAGAGGTAGTATTCCTTATACTGAAATATATATATGAAGCAGAGCTGTCAACCTTTTTCCCTGTGCACTTTTGAGTGGTCTGTTAAATTCAGTCAATGTCATTGACTTGTCAAAGGATGGTAGAATATTTTATCCTTTATTCCAAGGTAATCAAGCAATAGTATTTGTAGAACAGCAGTTTCTACCATGACTGACAACAGTCAGAAATACAATACAATCATAGAAACAAAAAAAAAAAAGTGTCACGTTTGTACAGAGCCAGAAAAATAAAAGAATTGATCTGGAAGTACTGAAGAACAGCTCGTTCAGTAGCATTTCTTTTTTTTCACACGTTCTTTGTTTTAGTTAAATTATTGTATACAAATTATTTTTCTTTAGCAACCAGCGGAATGAAAGTTGAACAGAAATGTAAGTGTTTTTTCCATTTAAATTTGTATTTCAAGTCATATTTTCGATATGGGACATTGTGCATATCTGAATCATATTTCCTGTGATGTAAATTTTCTTATGTAATGCAGAGTAATGCATCTAGTCTGGTTAATGAGAATACTAAATTAGGATTGAGTACCATTCCATAAGATCAGTATTTTTTAAAGTAATTTAGTATACATAACTTCATGTCAGTTTAAAGAACCAAACCAAAATGATTTTTTTTTTTTTATTTTGGTATATCAAACATTTTAGTTTCAATTTCAGTAGGACATGTTTTCAAGAATTGTAGTTTATGGTATTTTGTGTAGTATGACAAATTATGAAAGGCTTTTGAATTATCTTGGAAAGAATGACCTATTGTTAACCAACAAGATATAATTTAGTATGCCAATCTCCATCTTGTTCTACTTCCTTTGTCTAGAAAAGAATCAGAATACTTTACGAGAAGCTTGCTGCTGGTTGGAAAGAATCTCTTGAATCAGAATGGTTTCTGAGCCATAATACCTACCCTCTCATTAAAAGATTTTCCTCTGTTTTATTAAATGTTGTCACTGTGGGTATGTGTACACATGAATGCACTCAGAATTATTTTCAGAAGTATAAATGCAAGATTTTAACCCCCCAGGTTATGCCTTTTAGAGATTTGACACATTGTAGTCACTTCTCCTTCAAGATTCATTTTTGTTCTTGAGACTAAGAATATCTACCCTAGTCTATCAACACTGTCTAAGAGTACACAAGGCCATGGGGCATGGAAAGCAGCTCAAGCTCAGTTAGAACTTTTTTGATGACTCCTTTAGAAAAAAATGATGGTTATGCATCGCTTTTTAATGTATCAAAACAAAAAAAAAAAAAAAAATTCATCTGTTACCAGTTTCCATTGGAGAGATTTCACAGGGTTCAAATTACAGTCCTGTAATGAAAATTATATGTGACCTATTTCTAAACCATCTCTGCAGTATATTGCATTTCCAGTCTTGTGAATGTTTTGTTGTCAGTGGCATAGAAACAGGAGAAATATATAGAAATATCCTTGTCTGTCATTAAAAGGAAAAATGTGTGTAATGTCATGTTGTCCATAAACTGTCATGTAACATTTTAATGGAAGAATTCCAAGGTAGCTAAGACAATAGGATTTCTATGTATAGCTTAGGACATACTGTACAATGACATACAATAAAACATGCCATTAAATCTGACAACTTTTATTTCAGGCATGAGAAGCAGATACTACTCATTGAAGTTAAACATTTTTATAAGTGAAACATGTACATATATAGAGAACAGCTTCAAATATTATTGGATGATACTTTGCACTGTAATCAACATCAAAGTAAAAAATTTGCTTAGGATATTTGAAAATCAGTCTATTTATTCTGAGCTTAGTGTTTTGCTCAATTAGATTCTAAAGCTACAACAGTGCCTGGATTAAACAGAAAGAAGCAAAAGAAAACCTGCAAATTCAGACTAGGCATTTGAAAAGTATTTAGACAACATTAACTGTTGGGTCTCGATGGTGATGTTCAAATGGGTAGATTAAGGGAAGATGAACTATATACTGATTTGCTTTGCAGTTCACAACAACAGTTGGTTGGATTTTTTTTTTAATTTTCTGTTCTGCATCTGTGTTTCAAATCAAAAATGTTGGGTTTAAGGTCAGATGGATGTAGCAATGTTAAGACAAAGTGCAGGCAAGCAGTGGTGTTCCTGAAAGGAAAAAATCTCATGCTCCTGCAGAAGGACTTTCATGAGGGACAGCTAATTTTGCATATTCGTATTGTGACAATATATTCTGTTCTTAATTATTCTTGGAGAAAGGAGACAATTAGCAATGTGTTAAATCCGGAAGACTTAACATTTACTCCATTTCTAAATATCTTTTCAGTTTGCCCCACCTTATGAAACAGTGGTGTTACCTTCTCAGGACAGTTGAAGGCTTATGTATCTCATAAACCTATAAAGTGTTAATTAATATACTAAAATTGGCAGACAATTTTGTGGGGTCTGAGTGTACTTTTGAAAGAATCTGCAGATACTGGAAAAGCTCCAAACCACATAGGAGACCTCTATATTCATGTCAGCAGATGGGATTTTGTTTAAAAATGCAGGGTTGCAATAAAAATTTGGGCTACTGCTGGAGTTCTTCGGTTCCATGAGCTTTTAATGACCAGCTGTTTTCTGTATCCATGGTTACCATGAATGTTAAAACATCCTTTTCAGACAATTTTTCTGTATATTACTGTTTATTTATTTTATAGTGCTACATCTAACAATACAACAATATTAAACAAAGGTGTGCAACAGTACAACACTGGTTTTGCCTGAGCAAATAAACATAGGTAAAATAGTCTAGAAACGTCTGAAAATAAAAGAGATTTTATTTCTTCACATTTCTTTTCTTTTTGAAATTCATACTCATAAAGAAAAAATGAGTATTATATTACTGTATGGACTTATAAAGGTCTTACAGAAAAAAAAAATGTGTTCATAGAAGAGAAATTCACCATTCACCATTTCAAGAAAAGGAATACACATAAATGTCACAGATTGCACTGTCTTGGCATTTTTGTTAAAGTACTGATAGGTTGCATAAGGTATAAATTATAGACTTATGAAGTCCCAATAGACAGTAATTAAATTTATGGGATTGTCACAGAACATTATGTAACTAGTAAGATACACAGACTTGTCTATGACTATGCTGTCTATGACTATGGTCTATGACTGCCTTAGTCTTCGTACACAGCTTCAACATATACCATTTCTTCAGAATTAAGGATCATTTTAACCTAAAAAGGTATTTTTGTAGAAAAAATAATAAAATCATACAAAATATTTGTAGGATACCAGTTATACTGTATTATGCACTTAAATAGAATTATTGCAGTTAAGCACTGTGTTTAACTTGCCTGCATCTTGCTGTATACCCAGTTTTTTAAAATTTATTCCTACACTCCCAGCCAGTCCAAGGCATTTTCCACAGTTTTCGTGCTGAAAATGTCCTGTTGTTGCCCTACAGTCAGGTAAAAGTTATTTAGCATTTTAATGAGAAGATAATTTATCAGGAAGTAATCCAGATGCCTAAATTCTTCATAAAAGAGAAATCATCTTTAATCTGCTTCTCTCTGAGTCTTAAGGGCAGCCAAGTGAACTGCCTTCATGCATTTCAGAAACAGAATCTTCATGCCTTCAGAAGAGTATTTTATGACAACATAATTATTCTTTTACCTTTCGATAATAATTCTACCGAATATCATAAAAGTGCTATACGGTATGTAAGAAATACAGGTATTATTTAGATTAAATGTCATTATTCATCTTTTATGCAAATCAAAATCCTTTGTGTACGTTACTTCAGAGATATTTCAAATTTTGGCTGACATTTTTTAATTTTTTTGTGATTTATGTTTAAAATAAAATAATATTTTCAAAAAGATATCTTTTAATTCCCACTAGATTTAGTAGAATAATAGCTTCAGTTCAAGGAACTAGACTGCAAGGGACAAAGTTGACACACAACTACTCCTGCACATTGCCCTTAAGTAGACTAAGTTTATAGTTTTAAGTAAATGTTCACTGATTTAATTTAAAGGAATTTTCAGTTTCAGTTGAAGTAAGTTTTTATTGACACAAGGTGTTAACATTCTAGCTTTTGCACAGTCAGAATCTTGGCTGTGTAATTGTCTAGTTTAGTGTCTGTCAATACTTTAAGACTGGCTCACTCTTTAGTGTTACTCAGAAAAACAGATTTTCATTCCCAGTAAAGATGTGAAACAGCATACCTGTGACAAATTTGAGGTTTGATATCAAAAGGGTGACATATTTATGTTGGGAACAGTACTGAAGAGTGTCTGAACTCAAAATATCTACATAAAACGAAAAAGCCTCCCTTAGAGATGCTGTGACTTTTAGGCAAAGGCAGGTGCCAGCTAAATAGCTCTGAAAGATTCAAGCTAAAATGTAGCAATGCCAAAAAGAAAAAGAAAAGAGTCTATGTATGAAACGAGTCTATAATATTCTTCCCATTTCCCGTTATGTGTAATTATATGTCTACCAGATAAGATATCTTCATTACATTCTGAAAGCAGCATTTACTGTTGGTGACGTGACTGCTGGTGCTCTGGGTTATCAGTTGTCTGATTAGACTAGGATTTGGGACATGCTGTTCTCTGACAGTGACTCTGCAGTATACCTTGGATCAATCACTTCTCTGGTGATTCTCACTTCTTGAATCAATCACTTCCCTCTTTTGCATCCTCTCTTTGTCTCTTAATTTCAATTTCTTGTCTTTTTAGACTGTGAAATACTCCCTATTATGCACTTCTGTAACATCTAGAACAGTTGGGATCTAAATTCCACTGTAATTTTAGCACTTCAGCATATAAATATTCCTGAAGTACTTTTAAAATCACTGAGGTTGTGATAATTACAATTATATGAAGTGTTTAAGATAAAATAACTTTCCTGAGTCAATGCTGTAAAAATTTACCCTGCTGAGTTCTAAAATATTTAGCGTGAAGTTTTTCTCAGAACATCTCTTCATTTTGATGTTGAAGGATGCTCAAATCTGCTTTTCTTATTTGTGATCTTGGGGAGGAAAAAAATATTGCAGCCAACTACTGTTTCAGCCTCTTTCTTTCTCTCTCCCCTTCTCCCCCACTGTTAACTGTCTTGGTTTTCTTTTCTTTCTTTTTTCAAATGCAAATTTCTATTTGAGGGGAGAAAGAATATTGTTAACACTTCTCTCTCAGTAGCTTACTGATTCCTGTACTTTACTGATGGCGTTTTGGCAGCAAGTAGTAATCCTTTATTCTCTCTTTCAGTCTCATTTTTTTGGTAGTCTTGTTTTGTGGCATTTTTTGGTGTTATTTTTTATTTTTAAGACTGACAGGAAGCTATCAGATGTCTTTTGATATCAATGCAATTGTTCAATGGAGTTTTGACTTTGCTGGAAGTTAGATAATGTAAAGTTGATGCTTTCTTAAGTACTGATTACCACAATAGTCCATTCAGATACCAGAATTGGAATAGCTGTGCCAGTAAGTACAACACATACATTAAACTGAGCTCCATCAAGTCAAATGTTGTTGCCAGTTTTGTGAGTTCCAGATCAATCAACTGGGAACATCATGCAAAAAAATATCCATATATTTTACTCTGCACTTGTTTAGACATGACACAAATGAGAATCTGTCTCACAGTCAGATAACAATGTGCACTGATAGTGTATTCTGAGAAGGAAGCTGCTTCGTTGTTGATTTGCAGAAGTAGCGTTAAGCGTAAAGAAAGGTGCTGAGTTTTGAACGCTGATGTTTTATGTAAACTAGAATTTTGATATTTAAATTCAAACTACAAAAGTCAGTTAGAAATTCATCATTAAAAAAAAAGCAACCCGCACATGAAACACCCAAACACTAGCAAAATTTGAAGGATTTTGTGCAAATCTTGGTATGGTTCTTAGTGATTACAATATTACAGCATCATAATTCTTATAAATTCAGTCTTCTGGGCAGTTAGAAATGATACTTTTAGCAAGATGTCTTATGCTTATTTTATGACAGTATCTTAATTTCAACATCTTGACGCAATCTACTCTGGCTACATATAAGTACATATGGTACCCAGAACCAAAAATATTTTGGCTTATTCCTTTCAGTGTGAGTTGTATTTATCTGTAGCTGATAGTAATTTTGCTGTAGCAAAGGGTCCCAACCTTGCACTATAGAATAAATTCTAATAATAATTATTAATTATTAATATAATTGCAAAATAAAGTCCAAGAATAGTACTGTATTTTGTTACCAAATTCAGAATTAGTCTAGGAGGGACAAGTGAGCTAGATGATATTGAAAATTGATCATGGCTCAGTTTTTCTGTGTGTTTAAATTTTCCATGTGTCCTTTCTTTGCTATATCTCTGTTCAGTAGATTGAAAATTAGAGAAATAAATATGTTTAAAGTTTACCTTTACTTTTCACTGACTTGATGCAGAACTCTTCTTTGTGATACTGACTCACATATGATTTACATGTATCCGTAATAGTACATTATAGTTTTACTAACTTTACTAAGTACTTTACTCACAGGGTAGGATGATAACCTAGAAACCATGTTTCTACTAAATAAAGTTAAATAAATCATAACTATGTTCTGTCTCCTTAGAGAATGGGCTTTGTGGTTCTGCTGTTCATATGACATATCACAGCAAGGTCAGGGAGCCGACTGTGTATCTCTCCAGGCATTTTATCTCATTTTAGAAAGGATGCTGATAATAAATCCTCCAGAAACATTTTTATTCCCATTTTCTCATTACGGCACTGTTCTGCCAACCAGTCCCTTTGTTAATAGCCAACCATTTATTTATTTTTACATGTATACTAAAATATTTTCCTTCCTTGAGCTCAGGGTCAGAGTCCATGAAAATGTATTTGTGAGCGCTGGCTAAGCTGTTCCCTCTGTGATAATTCTGAACTTCAGTATAATTTAATGTTTGCATTTGGTGTACTCTGGCTCTCTCAGTAGCTTGTTGCCCCTGTATCTTCATATATTTTGAGTCTGACTTTTGAAATTCTACCGAGAACTGTGTAATATTTTTAGGCAAATTGTACAAAAATAGTTCAATTTGCCGTATTTCATATTCACTTATGTGTAATAAATGATGCGACCAAGTTTATTACTCTGTTTACAAAGGTGGCAGTCGTGACTTGGAGTCAGACTTTGGAAATAGTATTCGTATCTTCATGGACAGAAGCTTTTAGAAGAAAAAGTTAAGAAATTACTATTTACAGGGTTTTTTTTGAAGAAGTTGCTCAATATATATGACAAACTTTTGATGTTTTCAGACTGTAGTGGAGCCAGGTAAGATGGAGCTGTTTTATGCTGGCCTTTTATTTACTACATTGCTTTTAAATAATTTTATAGAAAATCTGTAATAATTTAGATAGAAACTGCCAAAGTAACTCTTTTGCTAGTTGAAAATGAAATCTTAACAAAATTCTCCATGAAAATATGAAATGTCTCAGTGCAAAAATCCACGTTTTACTTCAAATTAATGACTTTTCCATTTATCTCTGACTATATTATTCTTCTCATTATGCTAAACAGAGTCTCCTTGTGTAATATTCATGCAGTATTTAAAGCAAGGAAAAAATAGCTGAGATTCAAATACACAGTGTTATATTTCAATAAACATGATTGTTTATTGGAATACACTGGATTGAATTCTACTACTATAGAACAGTAATATATATTGCAATATTAGAAAGGCATGAGCGTTCATGTTTTCTTTAGCTTCTGTGCTCAATCTGAACATTATTCTCAGGTAAAATTTTAGGAAAGAAATTTTTAGATGTCATTTGTCTTATCCTAACAGAAAAAAGTTTTTTAATTTACTGTAAGTTTTATAAAATCTAGTCTTTAGAATCTAGAACTGGTGTCCAATTGTGATTAAAGTTCTGGCAAAAAATGGGGACATGCAGCTGAGCATTGGTGATATTACAATGAAAAATCATAGACACAGTGAGATTTTGCATAGATAAATCAGGCAATGGAGAACTGGAGTACAATAATAAAAAGCAAAATATTCTGAAAATTAATCAGATAACTTTATCTCCACACAGTCAGTAGGCTGTTACAAATCTGTGGATGCTTATTTAAAGTGAGGAAAGAGTATGGAATATTTGGTCTTTCAAACCTCTTTGAAATACTTATAAAAAATAGAGCAGATTTTCACTGAATATGCTTGATCTTCAAAGTGTATGGCTGGGCTGAGTAGATGAGCATGGATTTAGATGTGTGCATGGGAGCTCTGTTTAGCGTTTGTTACAAATCTCTACCTGCAGCCAAATATTTGTTACTAACAGAGACTTTGAAACGCAAAGAGCACATATCTCAACAAGAAAGAAACTTGTCTTTCTATCGTTTTGTAATTGTGTTAGGGATGGGGTTTCCATTATTTTTATTTTGGTTTGGGGTTCTTTGTTTGTTTGTTTGTTTTGGGGTTTTTTGGGTTTTGGGGGTTTTTTTATAAGCTTTTTTTCTGGCTTTATCGCATGAGTTGACTGGGAAGACTGCATGTAGAAAGACCCCATGGTCTACTGGTTAAGTTCTTTGTGACACAATGGAATTAAAATAAAAATCAAACTTAATCAAGCCTCATGAATGAATAATCAGATTGTACATTAAATTTTAATTGCTTGTTCTAAAATATAACAAAGCTATTTGAAATAGTTTTTGCAGTGCGGCAGCGTTTACATTAACACTTCTCAGTCTGATAGTGTTTCATGTTCCCTATACGAGTAATGAGTTGCCTTCTTAATTTCTTTCACTTTGTTTGATCCTGCAAATGCCGCATCTTCTTTGCAAATGATCAAAAAGCATTTAGCAGCTTTGAAAAAGCAGCATACTTCTAATGAGGTATGAAGACTATTGAGGTGTTCTGCCTTGAAAAAACTAAATTTATACATTATATTCTGAAAAATCCACAGATTTTAAATTGATTTTGTGAAATTTAAGGAAAAACTGAAAGTTCATGTATGCCCTGTAAATAGAACGTATAGATAAGGAAAGAAAATAACTGTTTTGGTGCTTGTAAATGACTGAAAATGCCAGTTTAAAGCAAATAAAAGTAGTAATATAAATATTTGATAATAGAAGTTCAATATTATTTGTGGTAATTAATGTGTCCTTCATATTCCTAATACGTACTGCTTCCTAAAGTGACACCTTATTTGGCATAAAAGGATAATATTGAGTTGTACAGTACATTCAGAATAATTCAGAGTGCTTTTAAATTCCAATTCAAGTTCTTAGGATGAAGAATTCTGTAGATATCAGTAACCATTGCTATTTTTTCATATCATGCATTTACTACATTATCTCCTATAATTCATGCAATAATGGAGGGGCGGGGGGGGTACCTCTTCCTTATGGTGATTTCTGCTTTAGGATTACTAGGTTTGTTTATTTTCTGTCACATCCCTCATAAAGCATTAAATACCGTGGCTTTAGTTGCCAAGACTCGGCTGTAGTTCACACCGTCTGAGATTCCCAACCTCAGTTTTTGTAGATCATTAGTTTCATGTAAATCTGCTCATTGCATATAAAACCAATGTTGCTTTTCAGGTTGTGGCATAGCAATTGAAACATAATTTATTCAAACGGCTGCAAGTTCACACTTCTCTTACTTTTGTGTTCAAGATATCCAAGTTCAATATTTGTTCTGGACAGTACAGTTTGACTATTCACGTTTTCTTCTTGTCTTGGTCATATGAAACCGTGTTTCCAAGGAACAGATTTCAGTCTCACTGCTCTAACACATCAATTTTGTAGTTCACTGACAAATTTCTTTTGCTGTTTGTATCTATTGTGAAGATAAAATGGTTATAAACGCTAAGTGCTTCAAAAGCCTTGTCTATTCCAATACACTCTTTCGTGAGTCTTCAAATTTTGGCAGTATGAACCTGTAGATCTAGGGCTTGCCTAGATTATTAGAAATTTTAATTGTTTCTCTTAGATAGAATATCTGTATTTTGCTATTATATAAAATAGTATTGGTTATTGATACTTCTTTTTTTTTCCTGAGAGCCTACCTCATCACTTCAAAACACAATGGTTTTATAATCAATTAATTAAACCCAATCCACTTCTAGTAATTCCAGCCTAGAAAAAAATCAGAAAGTCATTTTTAGGGTGCAGGTTCAAGGCTAGGGTGGTGCATGAAATCACTGATAGGACAAACTTATTTCTTTTCAGTCTTTTCCCTTGGCTTTGTGCTATCTTGCATCCTTCCGGTATGCCACTCCCTCCAGAAATGAGCATCATTCCCTGAGCATGTGTCTATTCCCATTATTTGATAGCTAGTGAAAATATAGAGCTCCAGTTCCTTTTTTAATTTCATTTGAATATTACTACTTTCCATTAGCATTTTTTGGCCTTATTTTTAATGCAGGAAACAAAAGGGACTCTGTTGTAGCAAAGATAACACCAGAAAATGTTTGCATTGTAATTTAAAATGTAGACAAATGGTAACTGGAATTGTGTACTTTATTTTATGGGGGTGGCGGTGGTGATTTTTTTAGTTGTTTGTTGAGTTTTTTGGTAGTGTCACCAGTGAGCCTGGGGCTAATGCTCTTAGCAGAAGATTGGATCTATAGGGAAATGGCAGTAGAGGAATTTTGAGAGAATACTCTTACTGCTGCCATTATATGGACAGATGAAAGATATTAAATGCAATTCTATTCTGAAAGGGATAATTAAAATGTGACACTGTCATATACTGTCTCTGTTACTGCTCTGGGAATAATCACACTTTTTGGATCATATCTTTTTATGTGAGTAGTCCCTGTCACTTAGTCATCCACTGATCAAGATGAGTCATCAGTGTTTGTTAATTTTTTTTTCTAGTAAGCATGAAGAGACTTTTTAATTTATTCATTCAGTTAATTAGTTGCGCATTTTTCTCCTTCTTCAGATTTCTTCCTTATTGGACTGAAATTGCTTCGGTAAAAGTGGGCATATTTAGTCTTTCAGGCTGTATTTGTTAGAAGGTTTCACTGCTCTCTGATTCTCCAAAAATTCTGTGGAGTTTTATGTCTGCAGTAGAAGTTGAAGCACATTGTGTCTTATCACTCTTTCTTTGTTGTTACTCCCAGAAATGACCAAAGTCTGCAAGACTTCTTGGTAAACACAAAAATTAGTCTACTTAAGGAAGGCAACTTTGTGAACACATTTCTCTAAAAAGGTCCATTAACCGTTGCATAAAAGTAAGTTCAGTTCAGAATATTCAGGAGGAGAGACTAAGAATTACATAACAATTCTAGCCTAAGCTTTGAGGAGGGAAAAAAAGAGAAAGCCTTTATTTTTATAGCATGCCTTTATACTTTAAATTGCATTACACACTTATTTCTTTTCTTTTTAAATTCTGTTTATACTGCCATTTTTCCTTAACTCGAAGTAAAGATACTGTGAACTTTATAGCAAATAATTAGATACATAAAATAATTTATTTTCAGTTTATACAATAGAAGATCTGATTATTCTTAGTAAATTATAGCTGTTACATAACTGAATCCATATTCATGCCTTGTGTCTTCGGAAATTTAGATCCTCTCTCCCTCAGAAATTAATAAGGAAGATTATTGAAGTTCTGTAACTCATGTAGATTTTAGATAATAAAATTATGTTTTCAGGATTTTTCAAACCAAATTAATTGCAACTGATACAAATCTCAACTTAAAACTGATAGTGTTTGATCTTTAATCTACAAACATTGTACTTAAGCTAAAGTCTTTAGCAGTAACCAAGCTGTAAATGATTAATCATCTACACTTATTCTGTTTTATTATCAATCTAAAATATTTCTTAAAATCAAGCTATTAAATGTATACCATTTGCACTTATTATGCTTAATAACACAGTGGAAAATAATCAGTGTACCTAAATGCTCCTCAGAGTCTCTGTTGTAGAATCCAATACCATCTTTTATTTCTAATAAAAATATTTGATAACAAAAATCAAACAGTATGCTGTGTTTTCCAAACTTTTCGAAGTCCTTAACAACCATAACATTTTCATTAGAAGGAAAACTGAAAAATGAAGTTCTACATTTTTGTCAGACATAAATATTCAAGTTTCAGTAGCATTTTGGAATCAGAGAACAATTGAGGTTGGAAAGGACCTAAGAAAAGGAGGAGATCCAGCCCAACCCTATGCTCAAAGCAGAGTTGTCTTCAAGGATAAATGTGGTTGCTCACAGCCAGTCAGTGCTTTGGATGTTTCCAGCAGCAGAGATGCCACCACTTCTCCAGACAACCTCTTTTTTTGGAACATTATGTGTGGGCATTGAACAACAGTCACCATCCTAAAAACAATATATGATATCACTACTGATGAATAAGTGGTTGGTAAATACTGTCTGAGGGAACAAGCACAGTGTGCTTCTGAGATACCATCTACCTGTATATTTGCAATAGTTCTGAGGTAATAAAGCAAAGGTTTTGAGAGGATTCTGAAAGACTGGAAGAGAGTAAATGAAATGGCTAAACTCGTATCTATTTTAAGCAAGCATAATGCCATTGATTTAGTCAAAGCAATGCATTTTTATCTCAGCCCAGGAGCTTCCTTAAACCTTGTCAATTGTAATCTCACACTAAGTTTATTTTTATTTTATAGTCTCTGTTTTTTCATCTACTTATTTCTTGATTTAATATTACTTTTTATTTATTCAAGGTCTCTTATATAAATATTTTTTTTTTTTTGCACTGGTTTCATATTGGTTATGACCACTGTTGTTCACTAAATGTACCAAAAGTAGGAATCACAATAAGGCTTCCAAGCCCAGTCCTATAAAAGAAGAAGGAAAATCTTCTATAAAGTGAAAGAGGTGATTCCATTATTTCCACAAGATGCAAGAGTGAAATATAAGTTCCCCTTTTTATAAGAAACTCTCAAACTTAAATACTGATACCTGATACCACATAATGGGATTAGGGTTAATACTGTCTCTGTTACAGTCAGGAAGATGGATATTTGTCTCTAGCATTGAAGGAAAGGGCAAGATGTATTTGTTCCTATCAGGACTAGGGCTTTAACAAGAGGCTAGATATACAATATCTTTGTTTAGACTTTTCTATGGTCAATATACATTCTCAGTGCCAAAGTGAATTTGTCTCTCAAGAGGACAAAAATATAAAATTCTGAAGTTTAGGTTCTGAACAAAACAATTACCTTGCAGTCAAAATAAACAGACAACATTTCTGCAGCTGTCTGAATCATGGATGCTTACTGTATCATTTTCCCCTATGGTCCAAGAATGAATGTTCCATCTGCAAAATTATTAAATGGATTTCATAGGTAAACTCATTTACGATTCCATTTTAATGGAGTTACCCTTCATTAGAGGCTGTCATTCAAAATGAATATGAGGACCTATTATTGAGATACCAAAACTGAAGAGCTGAATGTCATAGTAGTCATTTTTCATAAGTATGGATGCTCTTGATATGAGAACGGAGCGCTGATAGCAGATTGATGTAATACTTAGTTACATTTCTATGTCAATTGCTCCTGTCAGTCAAAGCATGGCAAACTAAAGGAAAAAATACAACAGAACAAATATTCAAAGCAACAAACACAACCAAAAAAATGTCCTTCCCTTGTCCTATCTGCTTATAACAGTTCCGCAAGCATAGAGGAAGGGTCTGGGTTCATTGTTTGTTGGGTTTTTTATTGTTGGTTTTTTTTTTTTAATAATAGCTCAAATTATTGACTATTCAATGAATTCAAATCTCAAAAGAAACAAATGGGCACTGAGCCAATATGAGCTGAGTGAGCTAGAAGACAATTTGTATATCACCACTGGAGTAATATTTTTACCTAGAAGTTTACCTGACATTGGAAAGAAAAAAAGAGAGCAAAGGACAAACATCAAATACATTTCTATTTTCAGTAAAAACGGTGTGCAAAATATCTCTGTTAGCTTTTCTGATTTATTTGCTGAGTAATATATATCCCCAGAATAATGTGATCTTATATGTTACTTCCTAATGTAATTTAATTTTCTGCTCTTGTTTCCTAGCAGATATTTATATTTCTGTTATCTGCAATAAAAATCTCTGTTGCCCTTCATATGTAATTATAACTTTTTTTTAAGAGTATAACAACATATAGTCATTCTTGGTGTGGGTATCTTTTAAGGCATGTATTTCTGAGTTCTTTTAAACCATACACCATCTTTAGCTGTCAGCTAGTCACGGGGAGGAAATATTTTTGTTGCTGCTATTGTATCAACTTAGTTTATATTTTTTCATATCTTAATGCATCTTAATGCTATTAAAATTTACATGTAATAATTAGTATTGTTTAGTTTGATTAGAGCATGTATCTGCTTCTGAAAATTATGATGCTTCAATTTTATTTTACTGCTTGCTCTTATTACAGTGACAAACCATTGTCAGTAATTAGACTATTGTTTACTTCAAGACCTGAAAGTGGAGTAGTCATCTGCCTTCAGCAGCATCTGTGTGCAGCTACCATCTGCTCTTCTCAGGCAGACATGAAATATTGTCTGTAAATTTTCTCCCTTTCACTCCGTGAATGGTGTTTAAAATTCCTTAATATTTGCTGCTAAGCAAAAAGCAACTTTTTGTGTATAAAGTTAATAAGATATAGTATAATATCATTTTAAAAAATAGGAGACACTATTTCTCAGGAAATATCTTCAGTTTGGAGAAGAGGTCCACAGAGACCTTATAGTAGTCACCCAGTACCTAAAGAGAGCCTACTGGAAAGCTGGAGAGGGACTTTTTACAAAAGCCACGTAGTGATAGGACAAGGGGGAATATCTTTAAACTGGAAGGGGATAGATTTAGAATAGATATTAGGAAGAAATCCTTTACTGTGAGGATGATGACACACTGGAAAATGCTGCCTAGAGAAGTTGTGGATGCCCCATCCAAGGCAATGTTTAAAGCCAGGCTGAATGGAGCTTTGAGCAACGTGGTCTAGTGGAAGGTGTCTCTGCCCAATGCAGTGAGGTCGGAACTAGATAATCTTTCAGATTCCTTGCAGCTCAAACCATTCCACGCTGCTACATACATTATAATCTAATTATCTGCAAAGATTATGGTTCTATGATGTGAAATCTAGTTTTCACTATTGCTTTAGCATTTTATAATAATTTCCACAAGCAAATGTGCTGTAAAAGTGAGATGGCAATAAACTGAAGCCTTCTGTAAACTTAGAATTTCATTATCAGTAAAATTTAATAAATTTTTTAATCATGACAATTTGTTTTATGTTTATAAGGTTACATTTACACTACTGATGGTTAGGTCAGTGTCTTTTTTCTGTTGAGGAAGTAAAGAATAAAAATAAGGCCAGTTTAACATGTGCATCTCATTTATATTTTTACAAAAGTCCCATACATATATGTACTCAGAGAAACTGTATTAATTCCGGGACATGGTTAATAAACATCGTAGAAAGGAATGAGCCACACTTTAACCATTTAAAATTGTTTGATTTCCTCATTCTTTTTAAATATCTTTAAAACAATAGTAAATTGTGTTTTATTAGTGTTGAATTCATTGCTATTGTCACAAAATATGCAAGGCAGAATTCTGTGTAACTTCTGTACTGCAGTTTAAGATTTCTTCTGTGACTGTGACCTAATTAGTGATGAGGTTAAGGATGGAAGGCTTTATAAACCTACACTTATGGCAAACCTCTTTGGCAAAATAGCTTCCTAAATCCATTTGAACTGGCAATATTTTGCATTTTATATCTGCTTTCTATAGCAAAATGCTTTTGTGGGAATTTTTTTGGACCACTGTTGATCAACAAGTGGGTATAGACATCCTTGTTGAAAATAATAAAAAAAAAAAAAGAAAAAAAAAGAGGAACATTACTAAAATGATTGAATTAAAATTCTAAGACTTCTTTCCTGAAATTAAAGTAGGAATACAAGGGTAGGTATTTGATATAATTATGATCTGTGGTTTATATTTGACCTTAATCCTTCTCTTTCCTCCACTCCCAGATTCTGAATATCGAAAATATAGAGAATATAGGACTACAGACAGGAAAAAGTTTTGTTGTGTAGAATGGGATGTACATTTTATTAATTGATAATGGTTTCTAGCTTTAACCAAACATAAAATCCACATCAACTATTCTAGGTAATCTCCAGTTCTTAATCTAAATGCAAGGTTAGTGGTGAAACAAATTCCAGGCAAAGGGATATGGCTACGGTGGCCATTCTGGTTAGTCTTAATGTATTGTCAGTGTTTTCCTTCCACTACTTTATTTTTTAAAAATACACATATAAAAAAACTGTATAAACTTAAGTGATGAGAAAGGAAAACACTCAGTAGTATTTCCATCGAAATTTTAATATGCATTATTGAAGTGCAGGTACTTCCTAATTCTTGATGATATTCATCAGAATAAGTGAAGATTGATCTAGTGCCCAATGTACATTTGTTTCAGGAAATTGGAAAGATGAAAAATGCCCACTTAACAAATGCACTGAAGTGCTAATTTTAGTCAAGTTCTCCTGGTTTCATAAAGCTGAAGTCACATTTTCACATCAGCATTCAATGAACATACATAACTAATGAGTAAAAATGTTATTTCTATTAAAGATTCTTAATAAACCATAAAGAGTAGATTGGAAAAATGATGGTTGCTCAATCGTAGCATAAATAAACGAAAAGCATGAGAAAATTAATCTAATAATCTTTATAGTGACAAATCAATTTTTTAAAATAAATTTATAGGAAGAAAAGCCAGTATTTTGCTGATAAGCTGCAATTTTCTGCTTAATAATTATCTTTTAGGGAACAGTCACATTTTATTAAAATGACTAATTAACTCACTGTACTGCTGTGCTAATAGTGAAGGAAGCACAATAAATGAATATTGATAGTATGAGTTTTTAATAAGACCAAAAAAAAATTAATGACAATGTGTTCTCCATATTCCATAGCATTAATTTAAACGCAAATGTACAATACAAAAATTACCCCCATTCTCCCCCTACACAGAAGGAATATACATTCTGGCAAAGGACATTTTTACTCAGGAACAAGCCTGAGAATAGAGACAAGCTAAGAGGGAGATATCGGTTGTTAAAACACAGTTGATCAGTTCAGCAGGGGGAGATTTCAAGCAGGGTTATCCTCCTTGAAGTGAGATTTCAAAAGCACTAATCTCCAACAATCTAATTTCCTGAGTTTTATGCTTCTCAACAATTGCAGAACCCACTTGTCATTTGGAGCAAAACTGGGACTACAGATTTTCGGAGAACAAAAATCATTTCTCTAGGAATATAATAGATATGGTACAGGGCTAATCGAGGTCTCATTGCTACCAACTGCACTCCTGTCACATAATATTCAGAACGTTTGCTTTACTTAATGGACAATACATAGTGCTCAGGGGGGCTACATAGAATATGAAGTAATAGCAGGAAACTTGGGCTGATGGAAATTTTTGCTGAGAAAGAGAACACGGAATAAATAATAAAGTAAAAATAAATTGAGGATTTTCATGAGTCAGTATTTTCCCATGTCTACTCAGACTTTGGTTAACCATGTGCACAGACCGATATGAATTTTGTAGTTGAATAAGAGCTCGCATTAAAGAGGAAGTTCATAGTTACATGGTGATTCAAGGCATATGTTGACGACAAATTAGAACTGGTTTATGCATTGTTTCAAGGAAGCAATATTCTACCTTGGAACAGCCCTTACCTTCTACAGAGAAAGATCTGACATCCAAATTTTACATCCAGCTAGATATTTGAACACTACTATCATATTTATAGCTTGATAACCTTACTTTGCTTTGGCATTTCTTATTTATAACTATGCAGTCCTCTAAATAATTCATACTGAATATTTGCACTTGCAAAGTGGAGAAAATTGAAAGACTGTGAAAGAAAAACTTTTTTCTAGTACCTTCCAACTATGCTTCCAGAATGATGAAGGGAAAAACAGATACCAAACTGACATTTGGACATCTTAGTAGATGCAGTGCTACATTTTGTATCAATAGGAGATTTAATCCCACCATGTCAGTTGTGCCATTTCAAAGGTTGCTAACAAATAGCTTCCTAGTATGGAAATCTAGTATGGAAGCACTTGCATCGGAAGGTGAGCAAAATACAAATAAATATTGTCTATGGAATTTTTCAGATGATGCTTTAAGTTTCTACTATTATTATTACATTTATCCTTATTCTGATTTTTTTAAAATGAAAAAGTGTCCTGAATTCACTTTCATTCTCACATCGTGCCATCTCTCTAGCTGAGAAGAATCCTTTTTCTTTTCTTTTGTGGCTTGTTTTATTTCTCTTGCTCTTGCTCCTCTCTGATTAGAGTAGCTGCAAACCTCAAAACGGTGGGTTTTTTATGCGATTTCAAGCAAGAATTGATGAACGGACTTTCAGCCTGAATTTATAATGGAAGTTATAACAACCAGTTTCTTCACAATGTTGCATTTTACTATAGCAGTTATAGCTGAAAGTGCTGAGAAATTATTTATGTCAAAATTAGAATAAAAAAATGAAGCTTAAAACTGCAGAAAGCAAAGAAAGCAAGATTTAGGTGTTCAAAAGAAACTGTAACCCAAGACTAAGTCCTTTAGAAAACTGGGAGCTGATAAGGGTGGAAATTAATACTGGAACTCAAAAAGTGTTATGAATGATTCCCAGGGCTAGAAGTAAATATGATGTCACGCAATATTTCAGTAAAATAATACTGATAATCAAATATAATCTGTTAATAACAGCCTCAGACAGGATCATACTAAACATAACGTGCTAATATATACTGCATTCCTGCCATTCAGCTCCACATCATTAGTTAGATAAGATTTATGCTTTTATAAACGTATCTAGAAAGAACCTTTTCACTGGAATTTTGATTTCAGTTGTGTCCAGTTAGGAGACACCCATGTTCTTAAACAATACCTGTTCCTTTAAAATGTATTGTACTCTAGAATTTCCTGTGTTCCTATCACCTTGTAATAGCTCAGTAACGAGAATTGCCATCAGGAAATGAAGGGTTGGGTTGCTACTTTGCTCTACTCAGCTATAAAACTAAAAAAAAAAAAACCCAAATATTGAGCTCCTACTTCAGAGCATTTCTCCAGTCTCAGTACAGTAACATTTTCTGTCTGTCAAATCCTATCTGCATGAGTATTCAAGTACAGAAGTATTACAGTTATAAACTCTGCTGGTTTTGCTCAGGAAGATATGTCTTCCAGCTGAGTTATTGTAATAACCCCGAAGGTGGATTTTATGTAGCGAGCGAGGAGGCTGTGGCTTAAAAGAGAGACAGGCTAGATCGCTTTCTTCCAAAATAAAAAGGATTTAATAACATGAAAATAATAAACAAAAAGCACCTGAAGCAGACACAAACAAAATCACTCACCCCATGGGGAAGAAAGGCAAGAGCACGTGACTTTGGGAACAGGGGTATTTAAGAGATAGGTTGGGTGGGATTCCAGAGGCTATTGTCCCATAGGATTACAGAAGTGAGAAACCTACAGGTCAGGGGTCCAATGGGTTTGATGGGAGAGGCACTGCAGCAAGATTACTCCAACCACGATTCAGGGTAGATGGAAAATTCTGGTTGTCTGCCCTTATTTGGGGGCTCTGATGTAATAGAAACCCTTGCCTCTAAGAGGCGCACTGTAGCACAGGTCTCCTATTTTGCAGTTATTAATTGTAATAATATATCAGATATAGAAAAATGCTCACTTCTGCAGCCATTGGTCATATTTTTCAATCACAAAACAGTACATGTTTATTTTTAAATTATCTCTACTGCAATGGAGTTACTTGCCAGCAAATTATTTGAATAAATAAACAGAGGCTTGTTCATATACTGATAGTCCATGACAAGCATTGATCAGAGGTTTGGCTGTAGCTCATAATTTAACTAGCAGCTTTAAGTAGAGGCATGATTTTAAGAGATATTGAGGTGACTAAGAGGAAAACAAGAAGTACACACTATGCCAGTAGCCTTTCTTCAGGGAAAGATTAAGTTGTGTCCCTTTTGGTTTTACACTTTTCTTACAGCAGGTCATCTTCATATTTAGCCTTCAGAAAATTATTGATGAAGAGATTCATTTGAGATAAAAAAATAGATTATATGTGAAAATATAATCGCTGTACAGTTCAAATTATATCAAATAATGTAAATGGTCAAATCTATCAGCATTCTTTTCTCTCTTTTCTTTTGATGACCACATAGGCAAGAACCAATTCTTCTGAGCTTTTTGGATTCAGAATTAGTGTTTGGAAAAGCAAGTTGAAGGTTTTCTGTCATATCATCTGTAGGAAATAAAGTTATGAAGGAAAAGAGACTTGCATAAGACTTTCATACTTACTGCAGCCAAAGTATAGTGTGGCCTCCACAGTCTGCCTGAGCTGTGCTGCAAAAGGCAGTTTAGAAAACATGAAGTTCTCAAACAAACATGGAGGACTGTGTGTCCTTACTGACTACAGACCTTCTTGTCAAGAGCTGACACCTCCATCAACACATCTTTATGTAACGCTTGTCATATGCTCTGAAATTTGACACAATTTGAGGTTGAAATTATTCATTTGTAAAGGAACTATCTACAACATCCATTAACTTTCTCATAATTTCAATTCCCTTTCAAAAGCTAAAGATCTTTCTTAAACACTCACAGCACTAACAGGAAGTTAATCTACAACTCTAATTTAGAGGATTGTGTTCTTTTTTTTTACTTAAGAGATACCTGGAAGTCTCATCAGAATACAGCAATATTTTTTCTAGCAGTGTTGAGAAATTTTCATGTGTAATATATAGGCAACTGTTTAGACACATAAAGGTATACCTTCCTGTGTGAATAGTCAAAAATTTAGCTCTCTTGGACTGTGACATTTTGTTGGCTTACTAAAGACTCTCAGATAGTGAGCAGTAGGCAGCCTTATGTGGCTTGCAAAATCAGTTATGCTTCTTGAGTTTTCAGTTAGCATTGGCCTAAGTCCTTGATTTCCCACTATACAAGCTCCATAGTGATATTCTTTTACATACTGGAGCTCATAATCAAACCCTGAGCACTGAAAAAAAAATTTCAAATTAAAAAAAACATGCAAAGTTACTTTTTAAATTAAACGTTTGATGACTAGGAGTATAGTGTACATGAGTTGTTTAAAATTAATATGGGCTGAAATTCTTGCAATAAGCAATGATTAAAATGTATGACTCAAAACTGTGGCTGCTGGGTTGGCTTTTTTGTAATTTCCAAATATCAACTAAATGCAAAATGAGGTGCTGTATGTAGCAGAGCACTATATAATTACTCTCAGGAGTGACACCAGTCAGCCTGCTGACTGAGAAGGCTGGGCTTTGGGTTGTTGTTTTTTCTTTCTTCTTCTACTATAGCTCTGTTTATGTATTAAACTTCCAGACTGTCTGATTAAGTTATTATTGTTGAGATTGTCTTCTTCAGAACCAAATGGTTTTGGAATAACTAGGGTGCAGGCTTTTTTTTTTTTTTGTGTGTCATGATTGTTAGGTTTTTCTGTAAGACCAACCTCCAGCTTCCTTCATTTCTGATGTTGTGGAAGTATATTTACATCCCATCATGAGAAAATTTTCTTTGCATTTGCTGTGTTTTTTGGTCTTAAAAAAGCATGAGAGAACATGTTGCAGGCTGCTTGACTAACTTCCACTATTGCCATCCCCTAGTGACATCTTATGGTCCCCAAAAATATTCAAATTTCTTACTTGAATTTTTAATCTCATGTGAACACTAATGTGACTAGTGAAAAATGTTCCTGGAACAAAGATTAAACCTAGACATAAACCCTTTTAAGACAGGCCATTGAAGAAAAATTTTATTCAAGGTTATGTAGAAATACAAAGGAAATCTCTTAAAAAGCTCATCATATTCAAGACTTAAAATATTTTGAATAAACTTCATTGTAACACACACACAAAATAGGGAAACATAGGGAAACAAAAAGCATGAAAAATAATTAAAACCACTCTACAAAAGAAAGAAATATGACAATTAAATAACTTGTGTTTTCAATTATAGACTAAGTTATTTAAAGGGTTTAGGTGGATATTACTGTGTAGACAACATGCACCACTTGCCCTATATCAACCAAACAGGTTACTTTGTTGTAGCAGATTGGGTTTGACAAGCACAATTTGACCTTGGTGAACCTATGCTGGTTTTTCTCAATCCCCTGCTTCATCTGACTTTTGAGAACCTCTGAGGGGATTAATTCCATAACTGTCCCTGGGATGAAGTAAGCCTGATGGGCCTGTGATTTCCTGGGTCCTGCTTTAAGACATTCCTGTTGATAGGGGTGGCATTAGCCTTCTATTCTTCTAGGATGTCCTCTGTCCTCCATGACCTCTCAAAGATCGTGGAGAGTGGCCTCGCAATTGTGTCGGCCAGCTCCCTTAACACCCTTGGGTAGGTAATGTCAGGTCTCATCTGTTTTTAAGGGTCATGTTTGTGTAATCATTCACACACAACTCTTCCTTCACTGGCAGTGACTCTGTGTTTTCATCGACTTGGGTTTTTGTTCCCACAACCAGGAGCCCAACAGGCAGAGGTAAAGAGACTGTTGAGGACATCTACCTTTCTAGCTCTACTTTTTAACATCAGGCTAATATTTTCCTTCTGATTTTGATTGTTGTTTACATACCCGAAGAACCCTTCTTGTATTTTTTGACATCTCTGGCCAATTTCAATTCAAGCTGAGCTTTTGCATTTCTAACTACATCTCTGCACACCCTGTCAATGCCCTTGCAGTTCTCAATGTGTGTTTGTCCACTTTTCCATCTCTGGCATGATTCTTTTTTGCATTTGAGCAGACTCAGATGCTTGCAGTTAAGCCGAGGGAGTCTCTTGCTCTGCCTGCTTTCCCTTAAATTAAAGAGGATGAACTGCTTTTGTGCTACCAGAAGAGTGCTCCTGAAAAGCTCGCAGTACTCAGTAGTTCCTTTATCCCCCATGGAAGCTTCCTGCAGAACCCCTCCCTGTAGCAGTGGTTGCAGAGACGGAGAGAAAGCACGACATAGACTTTCGGTGTTCAGGAAGAAAATGCAATTATTTATTAATATACAGACAGATTTATAAGAGCTACTTCATTTGAAGTTTACTTTGAGTGGAAAAGGTTGTTGGATCTCTGATCAACCACCCCCCAGGGTGATTGGTTAATTCAGAAGACACCTATATCTAAATATTTCTCCAGGCCATATCATAACAATTTTACAACAGCTTTCACCTGTGAGATAGGAAATTTAGTTTACAAAAAACCATTGGTTTTGTTTTTAAATAGTTTGCCTGGGAACATGAAAGCTCTCATGAAGCGCTAAGAAAAGCAAAACTTAGGAAAACCAGGATCTCCACAAAGTGCTGGGCAAGCTGAGAAATCTCTCTGCTGAAAGCTTTTCAATATCCACACCTCCCAACCCAGCTCTGCTCAAGCTGAAGTCTCCTGATCTAAAACCTAAAACTTTTGTCTTAGAACTAACCTTCAGATTGCTCAGCAGGATGCTGAAGTCCACAGTCTTGTGATCACTGCAGCCAAGGCTGTCAATAACGGAGATAATAGAAAGCAGGTTTTCTTGGGTTGTGATCAAATTCTGATTGAACTCTTAAGATTTAGTGGTTGTAGTCTATTTCCATAAAAGCCGTAAGTGAACAATAACAAAAACAAACTGATTTATCCATAATATCTGGTTGTTGGGCTTTTTGCTGTTTTTTTACATAAAGCATAGTTTTGTATAAAGAACAATTAGTGGCACAACTATAGCGTATTAAATTTATTTTTAAAAATATTTAAAAGGCTTTCTATCTCAAGTTTATTAGACGGTCACAGTGTAGTTGCTTGAAGTGCATTTCTTAGTAGCCCAACAACTGATTTAAGAGAACAGTCCATTTTCTGAAATATGAGAGCAAATTGGGATTGAAATTTCACAATTATACAAAAACCTAAGGCATGATGCCACATTAGGATGTGCAATAGCTGTCAAAGTTTTCTAAAACTAATATTCTCCAAGTTCCCTAAAACTAATATATCTCCTGTGTCCTTATATAAATAATATTCAATGGTAGAGAAGAAGTGATTCGAATGTATGAGGAACTGATATATGTATATGACCATGAAGGGTAGATATTCACAAAATTAACATAAGTCAATAACACTACCATCCCTAACCTTCCTTGATGTAAACCGAGTGGTCAGGAGAGAACAGAAGGTTAACTTTGGTTGCCACCTTGCTATAATACTTTTTTTCTCTCATTTTACTTTTAAGTGATTGCCTTTGACCAGCTTGTCTAGCTGGAATAAAGGTATAATCTGTCGCTGAATCTCAGTTCCCTGAGCAAACTGGTTTTACTGCAAGGTGTCTCTGCCCCGGGCAGGGAAGCTGAAACTGGATGATCTTTAAGATTCTTCCTAATCCAAACCATTCTGTGATTCTACCATGTTTCTTTTTTCCTCTGTGATTTGAATGAGATCCTTTCCTCAGGTAAGGACCATGCTAGTGCACTTTATTAGCAAACTATCTTTCAAGTATGTAGGAAATTTGCAAGTCTTTAGCAGAGCAGTTAAGGATAATAAAACCCTCGACAAATTTATAAAACTAATTTGGTCTTTAACCTGACAGCGGTCTTTTAACATATTTTCTAGGAACATTTTGGTGACAATATAGTGTACAGAAAGAATTTGTTTAATTGATTGGTGTGCAATTATGGAGAAACAAGTATTTCCATATATACACTTACAAATATTTTTCGTTTTAAAAATTAAGTATAGTAATGATGCAGTCGGGTTCACACCAGTCATATAAATTCAGAACAGAGCTGCCATGGCTGAACTTTTTGGGGAAATTGTCTTTTTCGGTGTGTCCTGAAAGCTGACAAGTCCCAGTTCAGCCAGATCAAGGCAAGAATACAAAAATAGAGGGCTGCTAAGAAAGAATATTATTAGCTCATTCCTGTCTCTCAAATTCTCTTCCCCTCAAGCTCTCTTCCCTCCCATCACTGTCCTCCCCTCACTCACTCTCTCTTACTCTTCTCCACTCTGTCTTTCCCTCTTTTCATTTTTAAATTTTTTTAATACCATAGATAACCGGCTTCAGTACTGTTTGTTTTTCAACTATGGCAGCAACAGGGAAATCAGAT
Source organism: Oriolus oriolus (assembly GCA_013400235.1). NCBI lineage: Eukaryota > Metazoa > Chordata > Aves > Passeriformes > Corvidae > Oriolus > Oriolus oriolus. The sequence continues at coordinate 57,595 of VXBT01010387.1, forward strand.
TATAGACCACAGGGTCTATGTGCTTCAACTGAATTATCCCTGTTTATGTAAAGCTCATGCAGACCTCAGAACAGTGACCCGTGCAGTGTGGTGAGAATGGTTGATCACTGAAATTTATTGCACCTTGCCTGGGCCTTATAAGTGCCGTGTGTCTTGCCCATAAAAGCCAGAGGATGTATACTTTTTGTTAAGCAGAAATGCAAAAGGAACACATTCCATGTTATTTAATCCCTGAAACTCCAGTGAGCCTTTCAAACACAAATTTGAGATCCATTAGATGAAGATTTAGTTCTGTGCTGTGGACATGACTAAGATATATATTTAAGAAAAACAATCTGTGTACAAATAATGATTTTGACTTTGGTATATGAAACTAGACTGGAGAAGGTTATTTTAAAAAATAACTTATTAAAAAGTGTCAAAAATCTTTGACACATTATGAACAAGGTAAGTTAGAAATTTGAAAGAATCTTAAAAAGTTAAGATGGAAGAATTTGTAGGAATAAGATTTTCCTGTCTGGAAGAAATAATTTAAACAGGTTATTCCCTTCTTAGTAGCAGTAAATGGTATTCTTCCTTTTGGTATGAATAATGTCCAAAGCTACTGATATTATTTCTACTAGAATTTTTCAAAAACAGTTAATGAAAAATATTTTTCTATACAATGTAATAGTATTTTTTTAAAAATTAATGTGTTTGCAAGTAAAAACGCTTTCATTCCAGCATCTACAAAGGCTTTTCTTAAGAGACTTAGCAAATTCCATCATCTAGATCCTAGGTATTTTTCTTGGATGAGTTATTCTTAGCCAAAAGTTCTAGAAGCTTAGGACTTATAACAATTACATAAGCACGGAAAATAATCCAAACAATAGTCTGTAGTACTTATGTGTATCTTATCTATTTAGATCTTGCCCCTTGTAATTCGGCAGGAGACCTGGATTTGTCTCAGGAGCTAATGAAGGGAAAATAGTTTGGCAGGAATGTGTCTGTATGAAAAGTACTGCTTATTTTTACCACAAAGAATTGAAGTACCATTTTTATTTCTTGCCTGCAGTGTTTTCCACAGCACTGTTGACTACTCCTGATTATGCTAGATTGTCTGACTGAAATGAGATATTTATTTGATCATTGGCTCAGAACCTTCAGCAGTATTTTGCATCTCTGAAATTGGCATTAATATTGCCCATTGGCTTTGATAATTAAATTGTACACCTGTTCGAAAATAAGCACCAGATTGTTAATGGTTCTTGGCCATCATACTGCCGGTCGTTTTCCAACAATATTTCTCTTCAAATTATCAGAACATTTTTGTATTACTCTAATTGTGACATTAATTATTCCAAGTCTTCCATGGTAATACATGGGTAAAACCATAACATCAGTATTCTAAATCAATAACACTCTAGCTGAAGTGGGGAACCTGCTGAAATGAGGGTCACTATTATTGCGGGTTTCTTTAATTTATCAACTCATAATTTCTCTTAATAAGACATATTTCATTTTGGTTACTTCTACAAAGATATAACAACTCTACATATAACTAAATCACTGGAGGTTAAGTAGTTTTAGTAAATTGAAATACATCATATCAAATTCTCTGAAAAAATTATTTCTTATATTTAAAATTGCATGTTACTGAGTAACTATGAGGAGAATAATGGAGGCAAAAAATAATGAAGAATAAACCATCCCACCTATACATGTTATTGGTTGATATCTTTTTTTAAGTAATAGATGTGATGATACACTATCACTGTGCACGTGTTAGAGTTTTATGAGTAACCCTTTCTTGCAAATTCCTTATCTAAATATGTTATTACAAGATTTATGAGCTTTGTGTTTCATGTAGAACCTTTCCACCAGGTCAAGGCGTCATTTCACAAAGTGTTTATTGAAAAATAAAGTGCAAAAGGGACTAATACAGCAAATAAAAACCTTTCCTTTTTACATAATTATAGTCTGATTCATACATTTCTAGAGACCACGAGGGTAGAAAGAAGAGTCATGGGATACTTCCTGAGTACTGTACAAAAAAAAGTGTTGTCTTTTGTTGTCATTCACTCTTTGAAAATCTGAATTCCTTCTACAGTTGAAGTTTGGCTTCTCAAGGATTGCTCTATTTTTAAATTTTTTTAAGGCACCTTGCGTATAATAGAATTAATCTTTGCTTACTTGTAAACATGATTCCAACTTTCCTTCACAGCTGATTTTTACCTGATTACTTGTGGTCTGTACGATCACTAGAACATGAACTATTTTGCTCTCCGTAGCATCTCATCCTGCTCAGTTGAGTCTCAGTTGCTGAGCTTCCCAGACCTAGAAGAAAAGATAGGGCAGCATGTAAGTGTGCCTGTCTCTTCCAAAGTGCCATCTGTGTGGTGCTCTGAAGCTGGTTTACTGCATCTGGCAGCACTTCTGTTTTTCCTGGGCTGTGCTTTATTCTCACTTTGCAGGCCTGGAATCTCAATAGCTGGCTCTGCAGACAGATGAGCATTACATTCAGTAGGGTCATCTCCATTATATATTTTAACAGCTCCTGCTCAGACTGCACATCTGCTGTATGACCAAAGGCAAGTTGATGAAACAGTCCATGCAAAGTATCATAACCAGTAATTCCTTCTCCATCTCCTATCCCCTCTTGATATGTGCGGGCTGACTCCTGCTGTTATACAGAGTACCAAGGAGCATTGACCTGTTCCAGGGGTGGTCTTACTGCTTTCTTCATACATTAAGGACTCTGAGTTTTTATCTTTCATTCTGATTTGGTTTGTATTACCTTTCTCAAGGTTCTGTAAGCTTCAAATTAATGTGAATGAAGAAAATTATTGTTCAGACAATATGCATCATTAGACTGTATTCATGTCTGTAGCCAAGAGATTTATACCTTAACTGGCGCATAACTTAGACATGTGTCTATAATGTTCCCGGAAGGTCACTGTTTTAAAGGAAGACCTATGTGGTTGTATGCTGTACTGATCCAAACCTTGTATTGTCCAAACTTTCTTCTTGGTTTGGAAATATATCTTTAAAAGCATTCTAAGGTGCCCTTGCAGTGTTTCTTATATGCTTTGTTAATTTTCCTTTCTTCTTTGCTTTGACTTTCCTTAGAGTGAGCACTGACTCCAGTTTGAATAGACTTGTGAATGCAACTGGTATTTCAGAAAAACTTTCTTACATCTCCTCCAGGATTTTCCCTTCCGTAGAATGGGATCCTCTGGTCTTTTATTTAATCTACAGGCAGACTAGTGTCATCTGTGATAGCAAAATAACGTCCACACCATCTCCAAAGATCTAGCCTGAAGAAAAACTGACAGAATAGCCCTTCCTTCCTCTCATTACAGGCAAAAGAAACAAAAGTATATAAGGGAAAATGAGTTTTCCTAATCTTGTAATTCGAAAAGCCAGGCTCAAAGAAATATCAAAATATTAGTTTAATGTAGCGAGGCCATAGAAAAATTTTCTGAGACACATTATAAAGTAATTTAAACCGGTATTCTGAAACAGTGATGTGTCATTTTAATGATCTTAGGCAGCAGATTTAGAAGTTACCACATTTCTATCCAGAGAAAAAAATAAAATTTTGAGGTTTGTTACTAGACAAAATTTTATCAGCTTATGTGATAGCTGTTGTCATTTACAGCACAGCAACCATGAATGACAACAGTCCAGAGCTGTTGAAGCATCTGCATTAAAAGAACAGGCAGAAGCAGCTGGAGAAATATGATGGACTGCCAGCACATTTCAACATGTGTCTGTTCAACAGAGGATAAAATGAATGAGAAGAAAATGGGATCACCAACAACATGGAGAATCTTCTCAAAAACAAAGCACCAGGATTAGGAATTGAGTTCTCAACATCTTTATCCCAACTAACCTCTGTTGTAAATCATTAAGAAGTGCCTTTCAAGCCTGTGGCACCACTGATACTAATGAGTACAATTTCAAATGCATTCACAAGACTCAAAAGGGATTGGAAACTTGCATGGATAAAAAAGACAGAGTCAGCATACATAAACAAATCATGGAAAGGATGTATAGAACTCTTAAATCCAAGATTAAGGCAAAAAGTAAAATTTTTTTTATTAAACAAGTATATAATTTGATTATTTCCAATCAGACTTTAGTAGAAATCATATATATACATATAGATATATAATGGCTGATACTCTCTGAGGATTGTGAGGAATCTTCACACTAAAATTGTACTGGGTTGATCAACATATACATCTGGTATAGCTATTGTAGTGTCCAAAGAGGCTGCATTTTCAAACACAAAATCATTTTAGAGGAAATCGAGTGACATGGCTGTATCTCCTTGTTAGACAAGATACTGATACTGCAGCTCCTTTTGTTTACACGATGTATACACTAAGTAATGTACTAAGTAATGGAAAATTGAAAAATTTAAGAGATGTTTCACAAAATCTCTAAAATACTCATTCTGTTTTGGATATTACTGGAATTCAATTAAGGTTTTCGAAATTTTTTTTAAAATGTCTTTATTGAAAGTAAAACCTTTTCAGATATTTCAGTCATACCTGCATTTATAGCAAAAACCTGAAATAATAAGGATGAGGATATTTTTAAGTTCATTTAGTCTTCAGGGGACTTGAAGCTTTTATTTGAATTCTTGAACAGGAGAGTTTATTCAGTGTATTTACTTGTGGTTCATTTTTAACTCAGTGTTGTTTCTAATGTTTTAGCTGGTGAGTATCCCACTTCTCCTTCCCTCCTTGCCACTCTGAGGGCTCCTGAGCTCTGGCATGAGATCCTGCCTGTGCTATCATGTGCTTCTTTCTGTGTGCAGTGGGGACAGAATTAGTACCAGTACATTCAGCCCAAAAAGGAATTAATTCTGGGAAACAATCAGCAGGTTTTAGAGTTAATGGTGGCAGTGGACCCCACTGATCCTGGTAGTAAAAGCCCTCCTGTTTTAATTGCTTAAAATTTAATTTTGGATAAATCAAGTGAAACACAGTAAAATCTATACCATTTGATAATTCCTTCTACAGACATGGTGCTGGTGTTAACAATGAGAAATGGCATTTTGATGTAGGGATTAAGTTAATATTTTTAATATATATACATAAAGATAATAGGAAAATAGCTAATATGATAAGGCACATCATTTTAGAAAAATATAAAATACTACAAATTCTAGAAAAATTCCAAAAAAAATTTGAACTGTATAACAAACCTCAAAATAGTGGAAGAATAACCCATGTAATTTTCCTGGGAAAAAGATTTATCTACCTACAGATTTGTATACTTTCTTCTAGTCAATTCTCTAGTTTGAGAGATTAAGCTGATATCTACTCTATGAGTTTTGTTAATTTGAGTTGCTACAAAAGCATAATTACCAGCAAATAAAACTTAGTGAAAAAGGAGACTCAAACCATGCTACACTTTTTTTTCCTACACCATTTGCTCTTCCTCAAATGTATGATGTCATTTTTAGTGAATTAAAATGTGGAGCAAGAGTAGCTGAAAAATTAATACTACAGAGCCATATGAGCACATTTTTCAGCCCCATTTGATTTAGACTTCCCATTCTTTACTCACTTGTTGTTTGAAATGCCTTTTGTAAAGCTATTCATCTACTGTATTTCCCATTTACTTAAAGACATACGACAATGACAAAAGAGATTGAAAACAAATAAACAACAGCAAAATATTTCCAAATTAATTGGAGTGGTAACCAGAGGCACATTAGGATACAATACAAAATACAGATTTTTTCTTTTTAGTATAATATACATTTGCTTTTAGAATTTGTTCAGCAAGAAAATTCTGGTCTTTACCCTTCAAAATCAATTAATCTCTTTTGAAGTACATGAACCAGCATTTCTATTGTCTTGATTCTTCCCACTGTAATTTTAACAATGTAGCACATAAGTGAGTTTTTTTTACACACTGGAAAGGACGTGATCATTTCATGTCCTGTCCTGTGGCTTACAACGGAAGAATGACAACACTTTAGCTCCTGTATTCACTTTAGACTTTAAGCCAGAGGAGGACTTGGTGGCTATTAAGAAACCTGCAGCTCTCTGAAATTAATGAAAAATGCAGCTGTGCAATGAATACAACTTTACTTCTGTGTTTAGAAGGTTAGAAAGAAACTGTGGACATCTGTAAACCAGCACCCATAAATGCTGAAAAGCTCTGCTCCAACACAGTATCATGCATGTTCAGCCCCTGTCAAAAACAGGAGACACAGATCTTGATATTCAGAATATTGGATGGATAAGAATATCACAGACTCTTCTATTTGCACAGTCTCCTATAGTTGCTCATGTACAAAAAGAGAAAAAAAACCAACAAAATAAAAAAAAGACATATTATATGGCTTTGCTTAAAACAGCTTATGTTTTTAGCAATCTTTATATCTAGATATGATAATGATGATGATGATAATGATGATGATGATAATACCAATTAAAAGCCTTCATCTTATTATATTGTACACTTGACGAACTTCCATGACAGAGCATTACACTGTCTGGGAAGGCTTGGAGCTACATGTGTATATGTCTCTGTGAGCATATACAGCTATGTAAATCCCTGACAGGGACTTTGCAGCCTCCAGGAAAACACACTTATTTGCTTACATTAAAATAATTCTTGTGTTTAAACTTTCTGACTCACAGTGCTTTAGAGTAGAGACTTTAAATCAGGTAAATTGATTGCTCTGCTGTCAGATAAATGCCTTTTGCCTTCCCTGTGAAAACGTGGAATATTCTGATGAAGTCTGCAGAAATCAATTTCCTGCATTGGAGATTTGTTAGGAGTTTTGAAGCAGAGAACATCTGGAATCTGGAGTCTTTCGAGGCAGGTTCTGCTCTGTGTATGCAGCACTCCCCCTCTGACATCCACATCCTGCGGAACAGCAGTGTGGCTGAGATGGGCAAAGGTCAGCAGGACTGGGCTTGACATGATGCACAGTGGAGGACTGGGGGTAGAGGTAAAATAGGAAGGGCAAAATAAAAGAAAGAGTATCAGATAGTAGGGGAAGGGACAGAAGGAGATTAGGAGCAGAGAGGGTAATTAAGAGGGCACATGTGAATAGGGATACAATTCTCAACCATGCATGTAAGACTATATTTTAAATAAAATTTGGGTCCACCAAAAAGTTGTGGGTCACAGTTCTTCAACTTTTAGCTTAGGAGATGTTTGATTTTTCAACCATACACATATATGGATTTTGTAGCAAGAGGCAAGAGGAGAGCCTACCCATAAATCTTACCTTTCCATCATACATTTCCTCCACAATTTGAATTTTTCATTTTCTATGTCCTCAGTGGAGAATAAATTCTGAAGTTCTGGACCACTTCTATCCCCTTGAAATGGCTCTTTCTGCCAGTAACAATATGTTTTCCAAGAGTAAGGGAGGAGGAGAAGGCAGACTTTATGTTTCAGAATGACATATCTGACTAAACTGATCAATATCTCCATCTTTACTGAATAAAATGAACTTTTTCTTTATGTAGGATTGCAAGAAATAAAGTAAGTGTTTTTTCTGTATCAGGGGACTTCCTAACCTCCAGTCTGTGATCTTACGAGGCAGCTATCCAGTGTAACTCAGTTCTTTGTGGAAAGTATATGAGTCAACTCCATGGAAGAACAGTTTGAAAAGAAAATATAAAATTTTCATTCCTTAAAATGAAATTTGGCACCTGGGAATAAGGTTCCAGGTTTCAGACTAAATGAAAAATGAATTATTCAGATGCTTACAGGGGCAGTAGTCTTATTTGATCTAGTTTAACCTTCTTTCACTGAGAACTTGCCTTCCCAAATAGACATCAAATATTCAGCCAATATTCAGATACTAATTACTCTGAGTTTGCTTTTTTTTCCTTTTTTTTTGTTTACTGCATAAAAGCTTCAATGAGGGTTTGATCATATTTAGATTTTTGCACACATAGGAAGTAAAAAGAAGTTTAATTCAAAATTATATAATTTATTAGCTCACCAACAGCAGTAAGCAACAAACATTTAGAGTAAGTATTGTAGTAATAATTTAAATAACTCATCCTTCTAAAAATAAAAATATATTTAAGCAGATTCAGGGAGTGACAAAAGGTGAAGGTTTCAATTACAAACAGCTAGATACTTGGGACTTGGAACAGGCAAAGCTAAAAGTTGTGAAATATGATTGGCGTGCATACTACAGCAGTATATCCTGCAGGAGCAGTAAATTATGGCTACAAATGAATTCATTGTAACATCAGCAAAGTTGCTAAACTTTTATGCTTGTATCAAATTCAAAGTGGAAATTTTATTTGAAAGTTGGCTCTCAAGGAGGATTTTTTTCCCCTTAGAAAAGAGTGTGAAGAATTGCATTTGATACCGTTGCCTTGGCAGTGGAGATATTAAGAACCTTGAAAGGATATAAAGCTGGGTTTTTTGGGTTTTTTTAATGGATATATTCATTTTTCATATTGGAGGTGACAGTTCAAAGAACTGTGAATCTGTGGGTCTTGGGAAATGAGTCACTTCATGGGGATTGATTCATTCTAAACTTCTAGCACCATAGCAACTCCTCTAATCTAGAACTTAAATTATTCACATTTTTGCTACACCAAATTGGCAGCCAGGAATCACAAGGATACTATTTCGATGAACATAAGATATGACACTGTCTTGTGCAAATGAGTGTGGGAAAAGAATATTGACTGATATATAACAATCTTGTAAAGACGAGATCTTGCATACTTCTTCTACCAGTTTAAAAATTCCAGACAAAAGACAAATTGTACAGCATCCTGATGCTATTAGCTTCTGCAAAATAAGGAAATACTAATGTTGTTTCTCTATAGTTTTAGAATCAGTCTTCCAGAGAATTTAAACTCATAATTACGTATATTTTCTATGTCCTCCATTCTCAAATTTAACGTGTTTTCTAAACTGACATCAACAATGAATTTATCTCATGACATGTTTACTAAGACCTTGAATGACTTTTCATTCATAAACTCTATGAGAAATTTTCTGTCAGAAGCAGATAGAAAAATCCCCAGGTCTTTAATTCAACTGAAAAATCAACAGTGGAAATGAAATGGTAAATTTTGATTATTTTTAATTTATTCTATATTTTAAATTTAATTAGAAAATGTCTCAGCTAAGTAGCTGATCTTTCTGAATGCTTTCACCTACAGGTTTTTGAAAATGAGAAATACATTTATGCAAAATGTTTTTGTTTGAGATTTCTAAAATTTAAAAATGCAGGCTGATTTTGAGCAGGCATTTAGTAAGATACTAGTGTGTTGTTTGCATTCATACATATCTAAAATTTTCTCCTCCTTATCATTAACTTTTAGTTTTCTGATATTCAACGGAGTGTGCACAGAAGAAAATATAAGGAGATGATGGAAGGTGAATATTTGTGAACATTTAGAGGAGCATAACAGAAAGAGAGTTTCCGTTTTGTTTGAGTTGCTTACAACACCATAATTGTGTTTGCCTTCTCTATTAAATTGGAAAGCCAAACAAGAGTCTTTGGTCAACGACCTGCTGAAAATGCAGCCTGTTTGTCTGCACTTAGCCCCTCTCATGGGAAGTTTTCATTTAAAGCATTAAAAGTTGCTAAATTCTTTGTGTTAGTGATTTATATCAGCAGAGAAGTAATTTTCCATACTAGAAAAAATGATTTAGTAATCTAGTAAATCAAGTCCTTTTTGATTTTTTTCTTTGTGACTGACAATGATGTGATGTCCACAGCATCAACCACGTTGCTTCTTATAGGTTTGGAAAAGTTCATTATATGAGGACATTTTATGCTATGCTCATTACCTTAAATATCAGCAGTATATATATTATTATCTATTTATCTTAAAGGTTCTTTTCCTTACGTTATATTCTTTTGGATTTTGTGTCTGAACTAAATATCCAACCCAGTGAGCATTGGCTTTTGACATCATTCTGTAAGCGTTCCAAAAGGAAAAACTCAACATATGATTTCATGAGTGAGATACATCCTTTCTATTTCAATTTATTATTTAGAAATTTTTCAGCCACTAGTGGAGCAAGAGTTTGGCTAAATCACTAACATTTTTTAAGGCAACAAACAAGTGGATTTCAATATGTGAATATGTGATCCTTTTTTTCCTAATCTTCTTAATGAAGGCAATAACACGTTTTCTTTCAATAGTATTGCAGTCATAGATACAGTAGAGACAATCAGTGTATTAGTCTGAAAGCTAAGCTGAAGTACTGGATGATTTTCTTAAATATAGACTTTCACCATGAATGTTCTTGAAATAAGTTGCTAATCTTTCCTGAAATTGTTCTGTCACTAAAAAGAAATGCCATTTATAGAATGATTAATAAGATTATTAGTTTATAATTAAACAGCAAACTGCTTTCCTGCAGATAGTAAATATCATGGTCTTGAAATATGATTTTACAAAAATTTTTTAAAGAACCATACCAGTTGCAAAACATTTATAAAAGAAACACACTTCTTTTTACGTATGATTTCAAATTTCAACTTTTCTGAATGCATGAGAGTAAGTGGATGACTTTATACTGAACGATATAAATGTTTATCATGGCTGAGATTAGCTAATGGTCTTCAGCACGAATTTTAAAACATTTTCTGTAGTGAACTGTGCATTTTCTGGTTCTTAAAGATTGTTCAAAAGATAATTTGTCATGACAGTTTCTGTGTCAGCAGCTTTTTTCTTTATTCCTGAGAGTTTTAATTAAATCTTTTAGCTGTGCTTATCACTTCTTAGCACATATTTCAGTTATGTTTTATTCTGGAGACCAGAAGAATCACTTTCTTCTAGTTTTCACATAGCAATGTGAAGAATTTTTATGATATAGCTTCTTTCAACAACACATCCAAAAAGTTAAAGCTTACATTACACGCACTTTTTTTTAGGGCAGCACGTTTTTCATCCATCAGCTCCATGCTTGAAAGCCTCCTGCTGTGCTTTGCATTTACTGTCACTTGCAAAAAAGTATTAGTGTATGTTAATCATTTTTCTTCAAAGAAGTTTCTGAGATGCTTTTAACGAATGGATTTTGTCTGCTTGCCTACACTGAAGGTGTGTTTAAAGACCCAAAAGCAAACAAAAAACATGGATGATTTTTGGAGCATCGTTACAGATCTTTAGTGACCACCATTAAAATTCTATGATTAGTCTCACACAACACAACCTACAATTTTTGATAAAATTCCCCAGGGTGCAGCATCATCCCATCACAGCAGTAGCTGGACTGAAGTTACTTTTCAGTGAAACTTCTTTATTTGCAATCACTAGACTAAACATGAGCAAATTATGCAATCAATATTTAGATTTTGGGAAAGTACAGACTTTCAATATTTAAGCAAAGCTATTTACTTGATACACACAGATAAGTGATTATACAGTATTTCATTTTAGAAACCAATTAGTAAATAGAAATGTCAATTCTTCATTGCACTGTAGTTTTAAATAAACGAATTTGAAGTCTTCAGAAGCACTAAAACTTTTGTGGTTTGATATCTAAATGAAAAATTAGTGCTTCTATCCAGAAGTGATCTACCAAAAACCTTACAATTTGTTGCAAAATATATTGCTTCAAAATAATTAAGAAATTAACTTATATATTCAAACAAAATAGATGCAAGGGAAAAAAAGGAAATGTGGAAAGTATTATGAAAGAGGAACATTAATTAGAAGATGATATATGACCAACTGCTGGAATTTATAAGCAATAATGCACTTTGCAGAAGGTCCTGGAAACCTGTAATATAAATGATTAATTACTTTTATAAGTGTTTCAAATATTTACTTCCATATTCTAGAATCATGTCCCTTTTAAGGAGGCCAGATAAATCTGGTTTCATAAGGTATGAAAAATGAAATATCTCTGGGTGGGATGATGGGAAAGTGCGGAATGCGAGAAGAAATATTGCAAAATTTGTGCCACATAGTCTAAGTTGTGTGAAACTGGAGCATAGGGCAAAAATTACAAAAGTTGTGATGCTTCCACATCACAATATATTATATATTTTAACGAGGCACAGTTTTGTTGCAGTCTAGTGCTATTGTAATTGATTTTAATTCTCAAGTGACAGTTATGGAGATATTATTTCAACATTTTTAAAGCCATATTTGATTTCAAAAAAAGAAATAAAATACACTACCATTATCTGAATTACTTAAATTCATCAAAATTAACAAGAAATTTAGCATTGATTGCAATGAAATATAAGGGTGATAATAACCCAACATCTTCCAAAGGAGAAACTGTAATTTTGCCTTATCCTTGAAGTCATAATACATGCAAAATACCACCAGAGTTTACTGGACGGAAAGAAATAAATCTGAAATAAAAAAGACTGAACTTTATGTTCTCTTTTGCTGCACTTTGAGACATTGGTAGCTCTTTAAAGAAAAAGAGAAACCCATTTTTATAAATCTGAATGCTTCTACCCGGTCAGTGAGGATATGTGTCTTAAATTCAGTTGGGTGAAGAAAACTAGCAGAAGCAAAAACTCCTCTGAGTTCCAGCGGAGTTCATTTCATATTTATGATTCTTCTGATGCCACCCAAAAGAATGGGTCTGAAAAAACCCCTTAGTTTCAGATATTGTTCTGTACACTCAACAGTGCCTAACGAGTGCAACAGAATAATATCACACAAAGTTCCATCTAAATTGGTGTCCTCTTTCTGGGGGTGGACAAAGGCAGGTCTCTGCAAGACTTCAAGAACAAATCAGACAGGTGGTCATACATCCCAGGAGTACCATGCAAGATTCCAGGAAAATCAAAATCAAGGACTCCTCAGTCAGAGATTGTGGATATTAAAAAGTTTTTAGCAGAGAAAATTCCCAGCTTTCCCAGCATTTTCCTAAGTCTTGGTTTTCCTAGCATTTCGTGAGAGCTTTCATGTTCCCAGGCAAACTATTTTAAAAAAAAGGTTTTTTTGTAAACTAAATTTCTTATCTCACACCTGCAAGCTGTTTTAAAATTGTTATGATATGGCCTGGAGAAATATTTAGAAATAGGTGTCTTCTGGATTAACCAATCACCCTGAGGGGTGGTTGATCAGAGATCCAATAACTTTTTCTATTCAAAGTAAACTTCAGACGAATTAACTCATATAAACTCATCTGTATATTAATAAAGAATTGCATTTTCTTCCTGAACACTGGAAATCTATGTCGCGTTTTCTCTCCGTGTCTGCAACCACTGTGACAAGAGATGACATTTTTTAAGCCTTTTCTTCTACTAAATTTTTCAGTTGCTTTTGGGCCCCCTGTAAAGCTTTTATAACAACCTACCACAAGAGGTCTCAAGACTTGTGTTCTATTAAAATTTATTCAATATTGATAGAGGTTCTGACCTACTCCTATTCACCCTGTCATATGCATCCTGAAGTTTGTTTAGTCACCTCTGCTGTTCAAGCCAGACCAGAAATGTCTTTACATGTTTATGGTTCTGCAAACCTTTTCTTGGTTTGGCATGATTTCTTGTCTGCTACAGTAAATATTGTATTCAGCATGTAGTCATTTTATTGGATTATATAGTAACGTAACTATTGTGTGCCCCATTTCTTTTCTAGCAGTTCTGCCAGTTCACTTTTATTAGTCTCTTTTTTTTTTTGACACTTTACCATTCCAGCCGTTGTTGCAATATCTTATCATTTTCCAAAATCTTCATAATGAACAACTTTTTGTTACAAAGAGAGCAACATGTTCTCACTGAAAAGCAATGCAATAACCAAAAAAAACCTTTAGTTTTGTAAGTGGAATAATTTGGAAGTTTTCAACTTCAACTCCTGCTAATTAAGATAATTTAGAATCTACTTGTCTATAACTAATCAGAAGTTAGCTATTCCTGTACGACTTTTTTCGTCTTTTTTTGAATGCTGACAGACTGATAGTACTTTTCACTGAATTGATCTCACTGTCACTTCACTGATCTCAAACCAACACCTTTAGAGATCCTGAATGATGATGTGCAAAACTGTTTCTTGAGCCTATAACTCCAAATACTGCACTTTTTACTTTTCTCTTTTTAGGCAGAGGTATAGTAATGTCTTTTTCTATACTCATCATGGTGTGCCTTTCAAAAAAAAACCCAAACAAACCTATTTTGCTAACAAAGCTAAAGGATGGTCTGTCAATATGGGTCTGTCAGCATTTGTGAGGCTTATAGGCTTGCGTTTCTTTAGTATTACCTGTAAAATATTTGACAGCTATTTATTTTTTCGTTGTTGTTGTGCTTCAGCTGTGTTCCAAAATTTAGAAAATGAATAGAAAAAAGAAGATGAAGCATTCTAATGTTCTTATGGTTTTAGATTTATAACTGAAGTCTGTTTTTCCCCCAGATATAAGATTTTTTAAGTAAACCAGCATCTCACGCTTGGAGAATGTAAATGTATTCCTCTTAGAGGCACTTTAAGTGCTTCGTTCTGAAGACACTGCCACTAAAGAGCTTCTTTCCCTTCCCAGTACAGTTGCACTTGTCATAAAAAATTCCCAAGTGATAGTCGTGCCAAAGTGAAAGATTGCAAAGTTGAAGTTGAGATAAGACTATTCATATTCTTTGTAATTTTTTTCTAAATTTCTAGGTTATAAGGAGGGAAGACTTAGGAAAACTTAGAAATTCTTACTAACACTAAAAGAGTTGCTGCACAGAAATTATTTATGTATGCTCAGAATTTCTATTAGTTTTGTGAAAATAGCTCTATAAATGTTAGAGATGCATCAACGCTGAGCTGTCAGTGGTGTTTCTTTCACAATTTTCAGGGGAAAAATAATATTTCTCCCATCAGGTTTAGGAATAATTAAATGCTGTGTTCATGCCTCTTCTTATTCAGAGGTAAATTAACTCATACACATACATGTGTTTGTAACAAACATGTCTCTATTTCATGTACGATTGTATTGCACTCAATTTTCTATCTAATATAACTTGAAAGACATGAGCTGCTTTACTTTACCAAAATGGCAAGGCCACTCCTTATTAGAATCTGAGAGTGAATAGTTCTAATACTCTTTGTGCATCGGTTTAGGCAGTTAATGTAATTTTACTGGCACAAAACCGATCAAATCCAGAGCATACAATGCGAGATGAGCAGAATTCACAACAACATGATGAAACAACTAGCTTGTTTAGTTTAAGTTTTTTGGGGTTTTTAAATTTAGCATAGATCATGTATGTGCCACTGAATTCTGCATATTCTATGGATCTTCTGTATCTTCTATAAAATGCTGTAAAAGTTCCTAAAATCTAAGAAAATCTACCATGCAGACAATATTCTCAAACTGGTTTTGATATTTCTGATCCCGGTAGAATGATGCTCACTCTAAGACCCCTGCTGTGATTCATAATTTTCAGGAAATAAAGAGAATACATTGAACCAGCTATGCCTGGTTTAAAAACACAGCAAAAAGCTGGATTCTGTTTCTGGGCACAGAAGAGCTTCATAGCATGTCAGTCCAATATTCTATTAATTTTAATGACATAAATAGAACTATTTTTTTATTTGTTTTTGCATCAATATTTGTCAAAAGTAGAGATTTACAGACATCTAAACAATGTTTTGAAAAATTTATTCTTTGGAAGTATCAAAAAATTTAGAGATCTGAAAAAAACAAGGAATTATAAAGCAACAGACTGAGAATTGTAACAGCAACAAAATTAGTCAATCAAAAAAAAGAAGAAAAAATACAAGATATCTGTATTTACGCTGAAAGAAAGAATGTTCAAGGTATAAGACCTTTTTTATTTTCTAAAAGTTATAAGTACAATTGCAGAGGATGTGAAATTAAACTCAAGTTACATACAATTGGAGCTACTAATAGTCCATCTTAATGTGTATATGTTTGAGTGATTTTTTTAACTTTTAAGCATAAATGTGCAATAAACCAACAGTTGTGTATGCTCCAGCTCCTGAATGGGTCAAGTGGATGCGTTGTCTGCTTTGCAAGGAAAGAGTCTTGGACCCTTCCACTCTTAGACAGAGATCTGAGAGGGGTGTGAATGAGATTTACAGAATGACAAAGGCAGGAGATGAGCTGAGCATGGCACTGTTGTTGGCCAAACATGAGAAACAGGGGGCACTGAAGCCTGGGTGAGAGCAAGAATAACAGAGGCAGCAAACAGAGGCAGCATTTTGCACAGCCTTTTGCATGGAAAAGGACAGAAGGTGGAGATGAGAAACCACAGAACTGTCAGTGTCACCTCGATCCCATGAAGCATTTTCAGGCAAAGACCTAATCATTTCCAAGCATACTGAGGACAGTAAGTGCATTGTCTGGATCCAAAAGTGGTTATCTGAATTTCTGGGCAACAGGCCAATAAGAGAATCCTGAAAATACTAGGCAGTAATTTATGCTCAGGCATTCGTGATGCAATGGTTCTGGATGCAAAAAAATAGACAGTAGAAACACAGTCATTTCATGATGAATTTTGACCTGGCATTGTGGTAATAAAGAGACACTAAAATTAGACTTTCCAAAGGAGTGTGTAGGTGATAGGTCAACTTATCCTGAACTGCATTGAGAATTAGGTGTGTCATGAACATAATTGAGTTATGGAAAGCTTCAGGAATCTTTTCTTACCAAAAACCCCCCCAAAAACCCCAAACTTAGAAAAGTCCAATTGTTAATTTTTACCAGATCTATGAATAGCATTTGGCAAATACCAATTTGTTTTCCTAACACGTTGGTAAATAGATAAAACAATGTTACAAAAAGTGGACAAGGGAAAAAAGTAATCATGCTCTACATCTTATCTACTTGTGTTTTGCCTAATCTTTGACTGCTTTACTCTTTCTCTGCTTTTGTCTTTGTCAGCTTTACTGCCGTTTTGGCATCAGAGCTTTCTCCCTGCTGTTTGCATACATAAGACAATTTTACTGGTCCTGAGAGCCCTTGTACTTTTTATCAGACATGGTAGGTCATAAGATAAAGAAACCTTCATGTCACCAGATTACCATCACCATTTTTTGCTTTTCACTTCAACTCCCACATGATTTCAGCAGTCAAAACCTTACCAGCCACAGAACTGGAGATTAGTGCTTTGTGGTATTTGAAAGCTGAGGCTCCAGCTTCCAGTTAGATGACTTTCTAGCTGCATGCTATCTTTAACAGCTGGTGAGATAGTAGCTTCTATCATGTCACAATTTGAAGCTGGGAGGAATGGAAGGGAGCAGAATGACTAATTGTAATTCTCACATGCACGTTCTATCTCTAGCCTTACAAGTTTTGAAAGAAATGCTTTCACTGTTGCAAAGCTCGTAATCACAGCGCAGCAGTTGTGCACGGTATTTGTTCCTACTCCAGCCGGTTCAAGAGATACCAGACTTTAACACTGTCAAAGATGAGCAGCGTTTTGGGCAAAGATCCAAGGCAGAACAAGGTCTATGGCATAACTCTCTAGTGCTTCCCAGAACTCTCATATAATATTCATTCAATGACTATAACTAGGAGGCATAATATTGAATGAAACCACAATATAGTAAGCAATTTTTTCAGGAATTAAATTATTTGAGTGTACATGGGTTTTTTTTCCTTATTTTGAGGAGAACTTGATTTTTAATCTAAATATTAGCATGGTGTAGTGTTTACATTGGGAAAAAACTGTACAAAGAACCTCCCCAGTATAATTCTGAAATACCTCATTTAGTTTCATTACATATTTGGATGCAAAATAGAAAGTGAATAAGGGACATGGGGAGGAAAGTTAATGTCTGCTACAGAGTTGTGTATCTTTCATACCTGGAAGAAGTAAGAGAAAAGTAATGAAAATGCAAGCTGAGCAACTGTTAAAAGTTAAGAATTCTGAAAGGGTAAAAGGAACTAAATTGAAGCTGGCAACCATGTAATTGCTGGGAAGGGACATGATCATGATTTTTATTGGCCTGGAGATTATGTAGGTGAAGATATTATTCTGGCAAGTGAATCTTAATGTATTAAAAAAAGGAAAGAGAAAAGGGCTTGTGCCAAGTGAACTTTCTTAGCCTTTTTCCTACTATTAAAAAATTTGCTCAAAAAAAATCCTATACAAATCATACTCTTAAAACAGAAAGGAGTGCATATATTATGTATATCTTCTTTGTAGGACCAGAAGAATTCTTCCCGTGTTCAAAATCAGAAAGTATTTTGTAAAGAAATATTAAAGCATGTTATACAAGTGAGACTTCTTGTATCTTACAAGTCCTAAAACAGCCACCTATACTATCTGCATCCTTTAATATTCCTCATATCTCTTTTTCAATTTTTACTTTCAAATGTATTTAAATTTTGAGTGCTTGCAATATGAATGTAAAACACGTTTTGAATAATGAGAAAAATGGCAAAATCAGTTTGTATTTAGCCTAAATGTATGCTTGGCAACAGCAAAAATGCTGAAACATGCTTTTTTTATCAAATATAAGGAAATTTTCTGATATCTTATTGTATTATGCCAGGAATTAAATATTTATCGGCACAATTGCATGAGTAATAAATTGGGAGGGACATAGGAGAGAAAAAAAAAGCATTTTCAGGCAAATTTTGAAAAATGTACTTTTTTCTGAATACTTTCACTGTAAAACCATATGATGTAAATATTTTGGTTCATTCCAGTAGGTTCAAAGTATTCTAGAAACCAAGAGTAGAAAGGCCAGAATATTACTATCACTCCCCTAAAAGTCGATTTTTTACTTCTTGTGTTCATTTTGTTGGGGAGAATGGATAGAATTTTTCTTCTATCATGTAGTTGAAAGGAAAAGTCATCTTATTTGGTTGTCCCATAGCCTGCCATGATCATATTCTAAAATAGTAAAATTGGAGAAAGATATTATTATGTAAAATCAACTGAGAAAAATATGTGAATATCTGAGAATTAACAACTTTAGAAAAGAGAGCTTTTTAATGGTCATTTTAATTCTTATTATATGCCAAAACAGTGAAACAATTATGTTATAAATGGGAATGATTCTTCTTTTGAAAAACCTCAGTTAACAAGACCAGAGTTATGAAAGACTGTTTTGTTTTTGTATGAATGACTGTTCAAAGGAGTCCCTTTTTTATTAAGTAGCCACCGAGTTGTATTTATCCTCTATCATTCTAAAAGTTCTTACAGTGGCTAATTTATTCAAAATTTCAGTACAGCTACGGTGATACAGAAGCAAAGGGTTTGGTTTAGTAGCAAAAGTTTGATCAAAATATTCATTTTGTCATAGTCTATCTTAAGGAAAATATTACATGTAATTGTATAATGATTTTCAGCGGTATCTATTGTAATACACTGTACCCAGAAATGTACTTGGGAAATTTATTCTGACATAAATTTTGAAGTTAAAAGGGGTTATAATTATATAGGAAAACACAAACATTTTCTTATAGGGAAAATCAAAGCATAATTTTTCAAGGGTTCAATAAGTAAAAATAATTTAATGAGATATATAGAAAAAGATGACTTGTGGTCTTGTGGATCTCAAAGGAAACACAACATTTAACATTTAAAGAAAAAGTCATGCTGTTTGAGACCACATATAGTATTTTTAGAGATTGGCATAGTGGGTGAGTTTACAGCGGGTTTGAGTAATTTCTGCAGTGCAAAAATATGAAACCTAATTCATTATCCATATGTTCACTCATGATCTTTCACAGTCCCCTAATGCTAAATAGCAAATATGTTTCAATTAAAGCAGGAACTGACATAAATCCATGTCCTATAACTTGGGCATTAACCTGTAATTCCACTCAGAATGTTAATTATTTTATTCATAAATAAATACCTAAAATTGCAGTCTAGTTTATACCAGTAGACACTAGCTCAAGCTTATAATGATTTCCTTTCTTAACTCTGATTTGGTTTCATACTAGACATCCCTTCCTTCTATATCCACACTTGAAAATAGTTCAGTGTAGCACCACTGTCACTGGTGAGAGAGTAAAAGATAAATCGTAGTGGGTCTGAACTAAAATTTATAATTTATTTTTACTAAGTGAACTCCCATAATTTATATTTAAAAATTACATATTCAGGATATTTGTTATTTGGTCTAAATTATTTGATTGAAATATTTCTCATACAAGTATTTGAGATGGTGGTGGTGAGGGCTTATTTCCACTCTAGTTTCATTTTCTATATCAAACTCATGACACAGTTTACGAATCTTTTAGAAAGGCACATGAGAGAGTTAACAGTACTCTTTTGAGAAGAGAACTGGTTTTTAGTTTCCGTAGGAGTCCTGAATTCAAATAGGAACCTTGGTAGGATTGAGCTAGTGTGGCAAAATTCAGCACTTCCAAGGGGCATATGGAATCTGTAAATACCAAAAAGAGAGAGTGTGTTTCACAAATAACTTTCATTTTGTTTTGGGAAATCTGGAGATTCCTTAAGCTTTAGTTTTTCAAGAATAAATGCCCTTGAAGGAGAAAAATCTTTCAGACATCTTCATTTCCCTCTCTTCTCCACATGTACAGGTGGATATTTATCAGAATATAGTCACCTTATACTTCTTGTTGTATTTTCTATGACACTGCTACACTACTCCCTTACTATTTTGCCTCTAATCTATAGTCCTGATAAATAGGTACATCTGTCCTTGGGAAATCATCACTGATTAAAACAAACAACAGCCTTTTAATGTTTCTCTGTAGAATCATTACAGCAAATTGTGTGAGGATTAAATAAGACGACAATAATAATTTAAGTGTCATGTGTAGCTGCCTTAAAATGGTTCTGTCTAGCTCTTCCATTTAATTAAGGTTTGGAAAGAATCCTGCCTTCCATTAATACTCACTGTGCGCTTGCACTAAAAAAAGAGATTAACTGAAACAGCAGTGAAAATTTTAAAAATATTCTGTGGAGAAATGTATGCACAAACTATATTAATTGAGCTCTAAATTAGTGATGCTAAACAACAAAAGCAAGGAAATGCACAGCGAAGCAGGAAATGTACCATATGTTATTGTATACCTGGGCACAATGGGGACACTATCTTAATGGCTTTCTTAATGTTCCTGTTGTACTAGATATTGGTGGACATATGGTATGCTGCCTTTTTATATGCTTGTGTCTTTTCATGATTTTGTTAGCTGAATTTGATAGCATTTTCTATTTGTCTGCTGTAAGGAAAAGGGATTTAAAATATTTTGCTCATTTATCTGGAGTTTGAAACACATGCACTTTATTTTGGTTATTTGTTTATACGCCATTTTAAAAATTTTCTTCAAGAGCATTTGCTTATTACTTTTATTTTTGAGCTTTCCATAGTTTTAGTCCCTGTCTAGCAATAATTTGGAATACAGCTGAGTAGCCCTTCCACGTGCAGAGGGGTTTTGACTCACTGTCAGCCTTGGCCAAACAGATGGCTAAAGCAACAGCAACAGCTGCAGAGCTCACCAGGCTTTGCACAACCAGGATTGTACAATCATAGAATCATAACATTATAGAATCCTTTAGGCTGGAAAAGACCTTCAAGATCATTAAGTTCACCAGTTAACCCAGTACCAGTAACCAAGTCCCTAAGCGCCATGTCTACGTATCTTTTGAATACCTCCAGGGAGAATGACTCAACTATCAGCTTCCCTGGGCAGCTGGTTTCAGTGCTTGACAACCCTTTTAGTGAAGAAATTTTTCCTAATATCCAATCTAAACCTCTGCTGGCAGAACTTGAGGCCATTTTCTCTCATCCTTTCTCTTGTTACTTGAGTACTCGTGCGAGTGGCTTACTCCCCAGCTGCCCCAAGGAACCTCAACCAGCTCCAGCTGGCAGCAGACAAGTTTCCCATTTCACTTGGCTCCTAGTGCGCTTCCACCTGAGGGACAAAATACAACAAATTCTTGCAGCATCACTTCCTGGATACCACTTGTTTTCAAGGTTGGCTGATGCAGAGTATCAGAGAAAAAGGTCTCCTTAATTTTTTTATGACAAAATGTTAATAAATGTTCACTTTTAAATAGGCTGTTCATTGCTTCCATCACATGGAATACACACACTGAAGTCACAGAAGTCCAAAGCTAGTCAAAAGAAATATACCCCGTAGCAGAGAAGAGCAACTGGGCCAAATCCTTTTGACATACATGTGGCTTACTCCAGTTATACCCTGGCCAAAATTCCCTTCATTAAAGCAGTGATCTCAGGGCTTCTTACTGGAGGTGTTTGAAGACTATTTAAACCAGTGTGGAAATAAAAGGGCATTGTTGTACATTAGATTGTCAATAGGCACTCTTAAGTCTTATAAGTCATTACAGATCGAGACTAGTCTTTTAAGTAAGAATTAGAGATTTCCGGCAAGTGTGAGTACTTTTGTCTAAACATTCAAAGCTTACCATTTTAACATTCATGCAGCAGTTTTGGTAGCAGCTCATTACATGTGTAGCTGCATTAATTTAAATATGAAATAGAAGGCATAATGAAAGTCTCCTAACTTTTTATAGATGTCAGATAGCCTTATGTGACATCTAGAAATGCCAGACTAATTGTTTCTGAAATGTTTAAATAAGAAATATTTTAAAAACAAATAACTTGATTTGTTCTGAAAATTTACCATGTGTATTCCCCGGAGAGCAAGAACCAATTTAAGTCCATAGCCATCAGTTACAGCTAATATTTTTTTCATATATTTTAGTTTGCTTTCTTTAATGTAAAACTTTTTCAGTTGCTAGTTTTAGGAATTCTATTTTTAGTTAATATTAATATATCTTTGATTAGCAAATGAATGGGAAAGGATAGAACTATGAGTACTTTTGCACAAGTATTTTAATAAGGAGTTGTTCATAGAACTTATCTAGAATTTTTTGTAAGGCAAAGTCATTATTGGAAATCATTAAATTAAAGTAATTAAAAAGGAAACAGCCATCTCTTTCAAAAGGATTCCAGTAAAATTCATTAAAAGCAACGATGTTTCTGAACAGCCTAGTCTTGTGTATCCAGCAGAGTGAAGAACTTGCCAGCTTATTGATTCTTACTGATGTGGGGCTTGGCAATCAGTCTGTATCTGGAATAATTAGTGGGGATGTTCATCAGTAGAGAGGAGCATCATGAGGTCCCTGATGCTGTAAACAATTACACTACCATGCCAGCTCAAAGGCTTTTACACTTTGGCAGCTTAAATGCTTTTGACATGTGACGCTGTTTTTTCTGAGAACACTGTTGTTTTATAAATAGTAGGCAGATTAGATTAGATGTGTGTGCACAATGGCGTGACTGACCTGTCCATGCTGCCAAGGAATGGATTACAGCTACAAAGAAGTACCATCACAGTGGTGAAAAGTCTCCACATTTTGGTAAAAGGTCTCCACATTTTGGTAAAAAGTCTCATGTTCCTTGACATGTTATTCAGACTTTGTTCACAAGACTTTTGAGGTCCCAGAAGCAAGATTAAACCAATGGATTTGTGAATTCTCTTTTCTCAAAACCTGTTCAAGACACTTAATGAAGAAAAGAAACACAGTAATTGCACCATGGCTTTTGGCAGGATTTAAATGAAAGTGCAAAGATGACATGGAGGGAATTGGAGATGTATGTCCCTAAGCTTAAAGCACAGTAATTTAATCGTGGATGAGATAAAAGCCAGTAACAAACAGATACAGTTTAGATCTGATATGATTTCCTCACTCTTACATGCAGTCTCCTTGAGTCAGTTTGTAGTGTAGCTACTTTGGACTGTATTTAGGATCCTAAATTTTGATTAACTTCTGTTATTCTGTACAAGGCTACTGTCTGTTCCCTGTGCTCTAAATTCCCCAGAGTGCAATAACCTGTTTCTGGCACCCAGTTTGAGTGGATGTTCTTGGTCTTCTGCACATTCTTATTAAGAATGTGATTTATCAACTCAAAAATTATAAAAACTAATACACTTTTAACATAGTTATATTTCAATGATTATCTTTATAGTGTTTATGTTTTTGTAAATTGTCTCTCCTTATTGTTATTAATTTAATATGAAGACATTATGCTGAACTAGTGGGTAGAATTCTGTCAAATGAGGGGTTTGAGATATCTTTGATCTTTTTCACTATTCCCCACTTTACCTTTGTGCCGTAAAAAGACTCATGAATTGCAAGCAAGTACTTTAAATGTATCTTGACTAACAACAGGACTGAAGTTCAGAACTGCCAATCAATAAATAACGGCTCCTAGTCATCAAAAGTTGCTTACTTCTCACTGTGAAAGAAAATTCCAAGTAATTGCTCTGAAACCCTATACTTTTTCATTTCTTATTAAGGAATCAGCTGAAAAAGTATCCAGTGTGTACTATAAAGTTAACAATGCAGAAAGATTTTCTCATCTAAATTCTACCGTCTCCTATTGAAATTTTTTTCTTAGAAGAAATTTGATCTGCAATGGTTTGAAATTCAACTGACTTTTCTGTTTCGTGTCATGGTCACACCTTTTTTAAAATTTCATTTCAGAGTAAAGAGGTGGAAGAAAGTGAACACAGGATTTGGGACCAGGCAAAGCTCCTTGTCTGCTGTTGGAGATTCTACCACGACAGTGAGTGAAGATACAGGAGATCACCAAAAAGCCCTGCAGCAACAAGGCTGTCAGCAAAGAGGAGGGACAAACTCTGTTCATAAAGACATGCAAGAAAATTTTGTTGAAGAAGTGCAGAGGAATATTTTATGCATTGTTTCTATGTATTCCTGATTTTATAAGAACAAAGGAAAATACGGTAGAGTCAGTGTGCACCTGTTTACAATTTCTGTTGGCCATTGTCATTCCTTCCCAGCTGTTCTAACTGCTCTCTTCTAAAGCAAAAGGTGGACTTTAATTAAATTGTCCCATATTTTACCTTCAGGAAAAAGGACTTTTGAATGTGCATGGCATATGAGAGAGGTTCACATTCTGTCCTGGGAAGACTTTGAGTCTGAAAATGGAAGTCAGTGGTTTGTTTCTTGCTTTGCTTGTGTGTTTTGCTTTCATACAGCAGTGGGCAAATATATCTGTGTCTCAGGACCCCCAGTTCTACCAGGGTAATGTGCATTACATTTTTCTTTCATTAAAAAAAGAAGAAGAATAAAAAATATTTTATTTTAAATACTCAAATATTATCACATACAAATTTAGATTAAAGAAATATCCTTTTCTTATGTGTTTCTCATACTCATTACATAATAGAAATAATGCATATCAAATTTACCTTATTGTCTACATATCACATTTTTATTTAAATTTTACTTTATTAATTGTCCATGTAAAAAATTGTAAATATCACATAGAAAACAAGATAAATATGTTAAGATAAAGTGGAAAAGCAGACTTGGAGAATTTTAGAAAATTCACGATTTATAAGCACAATAGCAACTTTCAGCCGTCAAGTCAGACACAAATTATAATTTTGTTTGCCATGTGTAATTGATAATGAGTATGTGCAGTTTCTGTTGCCCAAGGATTGCTGTAAATGCTCAGCAATATGTTTGTTTCATTCCTTATATCCTTATAAACTGAAAACTTATAAGAGGATTCTGGTTGTATTTAAAGCTATGTCCTTTCTAAGATGAAATTGTGAGATCTCTTGAATTCTTTTATAACCTAGGACCATACAAAAACTGAAAAATATTAAAGATTATTGATTACACAGGAATCACATTTTTCCCCGGAATTGTCTGAGCTGCAGATGGTAGGAAGCTGGGAACTAAATGTTCTTATGACCCTCTCTGAACTTTAGGCTGCTGCTGGAGTTGGGATGCTAGAGCAGAATGATGTGTTTTGACAATTTTTAAATGTTCTTAACCCTCTTTCATGTTTATAATGCTGATCTAATCCCAGCCATTACTTCTCAGGACACACTAAGGGATATACAATGAGCAAATTCTGTCTTTGTTGCCAGTAGCTGATTCACAAGTTCATCAACATGGTACAGAGATACTGAGAGACAATTTATTTTTAAATGGAGTTTAAAAATGTAAAACCTACAAGAATCGACAATAAAATAAGATTCATAATTCTTTTTTTCATAATTCAAACTTCCTCCTTTTTTTAGCTCACTGGTTCAAGATTTTATATTAGACAAAAGATCTCTGGTCTTATTCCATGCATTGTGAAATGACACACTGAATTTCTCTAAAACTCCATCTGCTTTTCTTATGCCAGCGTCTTTACGGCGTCACAGACTGTGAAATGACTGTATTGAAAATGTTGATGTGCACAATAGGAATGGAAAGTGCATAATTATTGATTTTCAAATGCTGTAACAGCCAAATGCACTTCCATGGTTACACTGAAGCACTGGAAAATATGGCAATACCACATAACAGCTTACTGATAAAAGCTTGTACCATTTAGATAAGCTTTAGAGACAAGATATTTCTTTCTTTTTCCCCTCTGACAAGCCATTAGAAACATAGTTCTTTTAAAGATAAAATATGGCTTCAGCACTGCACAAAATATCTACAAGCTCCAGAGTATCTTTCAACCCACAGTGATAACTGGGGCTAAAATTCAAGTCAAATGATATTATGAATTATTGGGGAAATTGGGAGTCTGTCTTTCCTGTCTGTATTTCTAAATCTGTAGAAAAACAAATAACCTTTAACTGGTACTGAAGAACATTTCTGAGGTAACAGCTTGGTAATATAACATGGATATTGAGGGAAATCAAACCAGAAGATAGTTTCTGCTGCACTAACTATAACATAAACCCTTTTGTATGTGTCCACTGTATCATACTACCCAGCAGGTGTGGTACACCTGGCTGGCCTAAAAGTCATGGTGACAATAAAGTATCATCACATGATGCTGGTTTTAAAATTTATATTTCAGAATGTCAATACAGTATCTTTTCTTTCTTGTGAAGAAATTTTAGTTTCTTGTGGGGTAATTAATATTCACATTTATACCACACATGTCTTTGTAATCACTTATTGATCATATTTTACTTTCAGGCGCCTTCTGAATAGCACTTTTTAAGTTTTCTTTCTTGCCTCTTATAGATCACATAAGATGCCTTAATTTTTCATAATTTCTCCCTATTCTCTGCCATAGAGAAAACTCAGCTGCTTCCATTATCTAAATAAAATATTTATTTCATCGATACATACACAGAGAACTTCAGAGGCCTCTATGAAGAATTAAACCATATATTAGTCCCTTAAAAGTGAGTCAAGATAAGATGATGCATGATTGCCCTGGCTGCAGTTGAGAATGTTTGAGAATGTTAATTTATGACCTTTCCATAATAATACTAGAATGTTTCCTGATCTTAAATATACATCTATGATATTTTTTATATACCAGAGCTCCCATCCAGTCGTCTTCACGTTTTACATGTGGGAAGTGAAGATTCACAGATTTGTGCAGGGGTCATTTGCTCAAGGTCACCAAGCACAATTATGGGAAAAGCCAAGAAAACTCCTAAACTTAAATCTAGTCGCAAACTGAGCTGTTCTTCTTCATCTCTTGAGATGAATGGTGCCTAAAACAGTGGTTTGCCACTAGAAAAACTTCACTAAATAGTCTTTCCTACTTTTCTTTTTAAGATAATAAATAGCATGAATCTTTTATGTGGATCAGTTTTACAAAGTGATTGTAAACACAGTGATAGAAAGACCTGCAAATAATATTCACAACTTGCAATTAAACCTTGTTTAATACTGTAAATGTGCGTAATATTTAATATTGTTACACGTGCAGAAAGATAGGAAAGAATGATTTATGTGGTCTTGTGGTCCCCTTCTAGTTGATATGGAAACAGTGGGTAACACTGTGTTTGGAATAAAATAGACTAGAACAGCTCGGCTGGAAGAGACC
This sequence comes from Oriolus oriolus, assembly GCA_013400235.1. NCBI lineage: Eukaryota > Metazoa > Chordata > Aves > Passeriformes > Corvidae > Oriolus > Oriolus oriolus. Next base: position 85,284 of record VXBT01010387.1, read on the forward strand.
TACAATGACCATCTACTACAACTGCCTGACCACTTTGGAGCTGACCAAAAGTTAAAGCGTGTTGCTACGGGTATTCTCTAAATGCCTCTTAAACACTGACAGTCTTGGGGCACCGACCACCTCTCTAGGAAGCCTGTTCCAGTGTTTGACCACACTGTCAGTAAAGAAATGCTTCAGTCCAGTCTAAACCTCCCTTGGCACAACTGTGAACCATTCTTATGCATCCTGTCACTGGACACTGAGGAGAAGAGTTCAGTACTTCCCTCTCTGCTTGTCCTCCTGAGAAGGCCACAGAGAGCAATGAGGCTGCCCCTCAGCCTCTTTTTCTCCAAACTAGACAAGCCTAAAGTCCCTAGCTGCTCCTCCAAGGACATTCCTTCCAGCCCTTTCACCTGCTTTGTTGTCCTTCTCTGAATTCATTCAAGGACCTTTATATCCTTAAATTGTGGGGTGCAGACTTTCACAGAGTGCTCAAGGTGAGGCCACACCAACACTGAGTAGAGAGGGACAATCACTTCTTTTGACTGGCTGATTACACTGTTTCTGTCATCTCAGGATGGGGTTTGCCTTCTGGACTTCCAGGGCACTCCACTGACTCACACTGAGTCTGCTGCAGACCAGCACCCCACAGGTTCCTTCCTACAAGACTGCTCTCCAGCCATTCCCCTCCCAATTTATTACTGTGCCCAGTGTTACTCCATCCTAGGAGCAGAATATGGTGTTTGTTCTTGTGAGTTTCATCCCATTAATCATTACCTAATGTGCCAATCTATCCAGACCCCTCTGCAAGGCATCCTGTGCCTCAAGAGAGTCAACAGCAGCTCCCAGCTTGGTATCTGTGGCTATATTAGCAGGGACCAAATGATGCAGCAGCACAGAAATCCAGTGAGAGAATGAATTATTTATTAATTTGCAATACCATCTATATATCAATGTTGTGGTTTGGCACGGCCGGGTTTTGGGTAGCAGGGGGGCTGCAGAGATGGCTCCTGTGAGAAACTGCTGGAAGCTTCCCACCATGTCCGGCAGAGCCAGTGGCTGATGGCTCTGAAGATGGACATGCTGCTGGCCAGAGCTGGGCCAATGAGAGAGGCTGGTAACGCCTCTGTGATGACATATTAAGAAGAAAATCAAAACAAAGGTCACAAGATTTTGGCTCTTGGTCAGAGAAGGGGGGGAGGAGGTGAGAATATGTGAGGGAACAACATGGCGACACCAAGGTCAGTGGAGAAGGAGGGGGAGGAGGTGCTCCAGGCGCCGGAGCCGAGATTCCTCTAAGGGCCGTGGTGCAGACCATGGTGAAGCAGCTGTGCCCCTGCAGCCCATGGG
>VXBT01010387.1:86829-168564 GCA_013400235.1 Oriolus oriolus
CCCCCTGCCCTGCCTCCCTACATTGTTGGTGGGAAGGAGGGAGGGCCTGGGGGGGAAGAAGGTGTTTTAAGGGCTTGTTTCTCTTCTCATTTTCCTTCTCTGATTCTGTTAGTAATAAATTTCATCTAGTAATTAAGATTGAGCCTGTTTTGCCCTTGAAATATTTTCTCCCGCTCTCCTTATCTCACTCATGAAGTCTCTGTTAACCCTTTTTCCTCGGTTCCCTCCATTTGCCCAGCTGGGGTAGGGGAGGGTGAGCCAGCGACTCTCGTGGGTGCCTGGCGTTGGGCCAGTGTCAAACCACGACAATCCTAGTTCCATAAAACCACTGGACAGTGTTCACACTTCTCCTAGGGTGATTGGCTAAAGTCCTGGACACCCACTTTAAACTATTTGTTCAATGTACTATAAACAGAACTTAACAAAAACACCAGATGTGAATGTTATTTACAAAACCTATCTTACTGTTTTCATAACTTGCATGGTAAAGGAAAAATTCTCACAGAATTAATGCAAGAAGCTGAGAAATTCTCCTTCTAGCAGCACTTCAGTGTCCACAGTTATCGTTAGCAAATCTTCTAATGGTGTATTCAGCTCCTTCATCCAGATGGTTAAAAAATATATTTCTCTATTATTAATAAATATATTGAACAGAAATGGCCCTAAAATTGAACCGTGAGGAACTACTGATGGTCAGTTTCCAGATAGATGTAGCCCCAATCACTGCAACACTTTGAGTTCTGCCCTTCAACCAGTTCTTCATCTGGCACAACCTAAACACACTCATCCCACAGCTGGGCAACTTGTCCAGAAAGATGCTGTGAGGAACACTATCAACAGCCTTAACAAAACCCAGAAAAACTACATCTAGCACCTTCCCTTCACACACAGGCTGATGATTTTATCATCATATATCAAATTAATTATGTAGGACTTTCTCTTTGTGAACCCATCTTGTCTGTGCCATGTTGATTCCCTCCTTCCAGAATAAAGGGCTGCTTTTCTGAGGGATGCCTCAATCTCCCTCTAGAGTACTTTGAAACACTTTTCAAGATGCACGCCAAAATAATGTGCGCTTATTCCACTGCTGACTTGATTAAGAGTAGAGAATAACTATGAAGGGCCTGTGACTGATCCAGAGCTATGTCTCCAGTAGGGTGGGAGCTATCAGTTTCATTAAGAACTGGTCACTTTTCCTACTGAAATCCCTGTTCTTGTACTCCCCAATCCTCCTGTCTCCATGACTTTTGCAATTGAAAGATTTTCTCAGAACAACCTGAGTCTATTTTCCCCACTTTAAAGGGAAAAAAACCTTAAATACGACATTTAAAATATGCCAGTAAGCAATTATTTCTCAGAAACCATGAAGATTCTTGTATGCCTTTTACCATCACAGACCTTTCATCATGTGACTTCAGGAAGAAGACAGGCAATTCTAGTGAAATTCAGGCAATTTCAAGTGAAATCAAAAAGGTCTATCCATAATTTTGTACAGTCTATATCAAAATGACCTAAAATCCATCACTAATTTCAAAGGATATTCTAAATATATTCAACAAATATAACTATGTAAGACTGCAAATGTGATTCAGTTGCCTCCTTTAATCATGAATAGAATATTTTCCAGGCAGTGCCATTTCAGGAATCTATTGATCATAATTAGAAAAGGGCCATGAATGACTGCTTAGGGCAAGACTGGATAAAATAATTCTTAAGGCTATTAACATTTGAAAGGAAGAAAATGCAGATAAGAAAAGGACAAACAAAACCCTATTATTTACCATTTAAGCTTTGGGGTTTATCTTTGTAAGAGAGTTTAAAGTGAAATTTTAGCATACCATCAATCAGTGAACACATCAGAAGATAAAAGTGGATTTTCTAATCATCTTAACTCAATAAAATGCTATGGTGCACATACAACAGGCTCTATTTCTATTAACAAATTAATGCTTTTCTTCCAGTCAGATAATCAATAAAAATACAAATGGATTCAACAGCCAACATATTACCAAGCTTCTCATTACACATTGCAAAACTTTATTGGCATCCACAAATAGAATTTAAGAAGCACAGTTTTGAAAGTTTTGAAATGGCAGCATATATCTGGAGACTCCTAGTTGTTTCTTAATGTCCTATAGGCATTGACTAGAGGTCAGTGAAATCATGGATCTCTCTCTTAGAAAAAAAAGCAGCAAAAAGACCCCTGTGTGGAGTAAGTAGTGACATGGTAATTTTCTAAGAAAACTATTCAGAATAAGGAAAAATACTAAGCTTTTAGGTGTTTGCACATAAAAGTAAAAAAAGAGACACAGTATTTTTAATGTACTTTGATGTATCTTAGACATGTATTTTGAAAAATCCCCCTTTATAAGCAACAAAGAACTTAATCCAAATTTTTTTACATGAGAATATAAACTTATATGATTAATCTCATATTTTCTTCTTTCCTTACTGTGTACTAATTCTGCACCATTATTCCTATTATATATTGTAAGATGTCTTGTTAAAAATCACATTGAGGAATAGGAAGTTTAAATTCTTTTGCTACATCTAATGGAAAAATAATTTGTTTTCCAACTTAAATGCCCTATGAAAGCTTGCAGGTAATTACGTATTAAATAATCATCGATCATATTCTCTTTTTGCAGTGTCGTGGGTTAGCCATGGCTGGCTGCCAGGTGCCCATTGAAATGCTCCTCCACAGGAGAGAGAGAGAAGATAAGATTAAAGAACTTGAGAATCAAGCTGAGAACATGGTGATTTCTTACCAGTTATTTTCATGGGCAAAACAGATTTGACTTGGGGGAGTTCAGCTTATTGCTGATTATTAACAGTGTGAGATAGAGAGAAATATAAAACTAAGCTAAAAGCACTTTCCCCTTCCTCTTCTTCCCAAGTTAATCTTCAGTCCTTTACCCCTGACTTCTGCACCTCTTTCCCTCAAGTGGCGCAGGAAGATGGAGAATGGGGTTTGCATCAGCCCATAACAGCCCCCCCCGTCACTCCTTCCTTCTCACACTGTTCCCCTGCTGCAACACCCAGTCCCTTCCACAGGATACTGTACTTCATAAACTGTTCCAATGAGGCTCCTTTCCATGGGGTACAGTCCTTCAGAAACAGACAGCTCCACCATGAATTCTGAGCTGCAGCTCCTGCCAGAAAATCTGCTCCTGCGTGGTTTTTCCACAGGCTGCACCTTCCTCCTGACATGTCCACCTGCTTCAGCATGGGGTCCTCCATGGACTGCACACAGATCCCTGCTCCACCACAGAGCTCCATGGGCTGCAGGAGGACAGCCTGCCTCACCACAGTCCTCTCCAAGGGGCTGCAGGGGAACTTCCGCTCTAGTGCCTGAACACCTTCTCCCTTCCTTCTTCCGTGACACTGATGTCTCCAGAGTTGTTGGTTTTACTTTTTCTCACTCTTCTTTGTCACAGATGTTGAGCAGCATTATTGCTCATTCTTAAATATGATATCAGAGAGGAGCTAGCAGCTGGTGGGCACAACTTTGGCCAATGGCACGCTCTCTTAGGAGCTGTCTATAACTGGCTTTGTCTGATATGGGGTCAGTTTCTGTTGTCTTCTCACAGAGGCCACCTCTATAAGCCCCTTCCTGTTACCAACACCTTGCCACAAAGCCCCAATGAAAGAGTTTTTATTCTAGTAGTAAAACACTTCCTTCTGGAGTAATTTGAATGGTGGAAAGAGCATAACTTAGAGTCAATTTACCCCTTTGTCTTATTTAAATAGATTTAATCTACCATTATTTTGTTGTTATAATATATATATATTATTTTATATAATATATATATATTATTTTGCTCTTATAAACCAGCGTACCAGGGCTATGTGAATTATTCAATACAACCTTGGCTATGCAGCAGTATAGTGAACTGTTCCAAAGAGGTCAAATTTGATATACATCTCTACGGTGATAAGCTGTTTCCAATACTGTCATTCATTACACAAACTAGCAGCAAAAAAGAAAGAGTACAAGAATGACACAATTTGATTAGTAACCATAGGAAATTTTACCTAGTTTATTGTTATTAAAGTAAAATGGTTTTCAAAAAACCGTCCTGTGTGTTTCTTTTCTGTTAATAAAAATACAGCCACTCGTATGAGTTCATAGCATCATAGACCAGTTTGGGTTGGAAAGCACTTTAAAAAATCATCTGGTTCCAACCCCTCTGACACTGCCAGCTACGCCTTATGCTAGACCAGGGCCTTGAACACTTCCAGGAATGGGGCATCCAAAACTTCTCCAGTCAACCTGTTCCAGTGCCTTGCCAACCTCACAGCAAGGAATTTCTTTTTAACATCCAACCTAAACCTAATCTCTTTCCATTTTAAGCCAGTTACCCCTGTTCTGTCACTACATGCCCTTTCAAACCATCCCTCTCCGGATTTCTTCTAGGCTCCCCTCATGTCTTGAAAGGCCACAATAAGGTCACACCAGAGCCTCCTCTTTTCCAGGCTGAAGAATCCCAATTCTAGCCATCTTTGTGAGTCTTGAGTTACCATATATATGCTGATGGAAGTGTTACATCATAGAATCACAGAATCACAAAATCTGTGCAAAGAAGCACCTGCTCATACTCATTTCACTGGTCAAAGAAAAAACACCACAACTTATGGGACAGATGGCATCTGTGACCACCAACCACCACTGAATGCCCTGCAAATATTCCTCTGTGCTTACCTGGAACACGGACTGTAGATATGATAAAGGTAGTACAATTTTCCAGATGTTACCTCAGACCTAAGGGGAAGTTCATATAGCTGGGGGAGAATGTATCACTGAAAATGAACACAAAGAATGCAGAATTTATGAGCCACAAGGAAAGCCAGCTCACTGACTGTGCTGAAGTCAGCTATGACTGGGCAAAATGTAATTCTGGAAGGGAGTGATTGCTACAACCATCTCCCAGCCCAATGACACAAGAAACCACTGACTCAAAAGAAGAGAAAGACTGGGCATGAGGAGTAATTAGCATTAGAGAACAGTGTCAGCAATAAACATTTGTTTGCTAAAATGTATAAAGAGTGAAAAGTTTTGAACGACCTCGGGACCCTCACCACCAAGGAGCCCAGGGTGAAGAAGGATCAACAGGATGTCACTGAATCCATGAGTGCTGACTGTCTTCCACTTGATCTCTCTCTCCCCTCTCTTTTCTATTTTTTACTATCTCTCTATGTCACATTTACTGTTAAATAAAATCCATATTATTGACTTTGGCATACGGTCTCCTTTGAGCCTTTATTCAGGCAGAGACATCTCAGTAGCTGGATCTTTGTTTTTAACAGACATGCTTTTTTTGCATATTCTGCATATTGCATATTAAAAAAAAAGTTCAAATGCATGAGAAAGTGAAGGAGTGCTTTTGGAACATAATCAATCCTATGATGAGAATGAGGACTAGACATAATACTTGGCAGATTCAAGATAGCTTGGAGCTAAAAAAATCACCATGATCTTCAATGATAATAAAGTAAACATTCCATTTTTATTAATTCAACTCATTAAAATTCTCACAGTTTGCATCAATCTGCACTCCAGTCTACAAGAGAGGGAAAATAGAAAATATTATCTGTATGTTCAACAGTGTCTTTTAATGAATTCAGGGGAAGAGGGAACCTTGTAAACTGGATGGCTATTGGAAGTCTGGCATACTTAAAATTTAGTTTAAAATATCTTTCATTAAGAAATATAAACACAAACTATAGATATGACTCCTCTGTAATTATTTATTTATGAAAATACTGCTCATAGAACTGAAAATATGTTCTTAAAGAGACTTTGCTTTCATAGTCCTTTTTAATTGAAGATCACCCTAGACTTTTCAGGGAAAAAAATACAAAGATTCTCAGGTACAACACTGGCCCAAAGTAATAATAAAGATATATTTTATTTATGAATTTTCTTTACATTCTTTCATTTGTTCACTTTTTTGTATATATGGAAGCACAAAGTTCACGTTTCAGTTCTGCCAACTCTCTCAGCAAGATGCAGTTTAATCATTCAAAACTTAGCATTGTATTTTGCCTTTGTGTCCATATAGGGGATAGAAAAGTCAGATTCAGTTTTCCACATGTTTTTTTCTTAGAAGCTTGAAAACTTTCTGTGTCTGTAATGTATTACTAGATATTTCTTTACAAACTGCTCTGAGTCATGCAGAAACAACTTATTTTGTGTTTAAAGTCAGCAATTCAGGGTGGTAGAGAAAAAAAAATCAACTCCTTGGCTAGGTCAGTTGCATTTTCTTATATCTCTACAGGAAGTGGTTCCTAAACATGAGCATTGGGTACAGGTCGCAGAAAAAGAGCCGACTAAAGGCTACTATCAGTACTTTGTGAAGAAAAGCTTTTACTGTAACTGGTATCCCCCTCTTGAAGCTGATCCTAAAGGGAAAAAAATTGCTTCATTTTGCTTTAGAACTAATGCACAGTATAACTCAAAGTCCTCCTTAATTGCCATTTCTTCAGGCTTGACTTCCCATAATAAAACATTTCACCCATAGGAAAAGATATATTTGGCTGCTGAAGATTTAACCATTCTCCTTAGATGGTGCCCTGTGGGAGAGACGAGGCAAGGAAAGACTTATTTTTTACTCCTAACTAATTTTCAGACAGTAAAAATGAGATGCTAGAGCTCAAAAAATAGTATTTTCTTGTTAAATATTTTTATTTTTATAGAACAATTTTCTGAAGAACTGTTTAATTGGTATATTTGTTTGATTTGCCCAAAAGTATATTGACACTATAATATTTTCAAATGATAGATTCTTCTCAAGGTTAGTTTCCAATTAAGGTCTTGATGCAGTAACATCTCAGCTATTAGTTTAAGCATCTCAAACTAATACAGTGTATTGATTTGGTGGATGTATATTGTATGTACAGCGTGATCATACGTTAGGAAATCTTTTGTGCATTTAGCAAAATCAAACCAGAAAAATTGGGGAATTTTAATATGAAAGTATTCTTCTATTTGCACTTCTTATTCAAGCTAGAAAAAGTATGATACAAAAGTTATGTGATCAGGAAAAAGTGATGTGACAGATATTTTTTGCTGAATGGGAATATCATAGGGTGTAGTTCACTGTTTGTATTGCTTTCTTAAGACAGAAGTTCCATATTCTCTGTCCTAAACCTTTATATTTAAGACTATTATTTTCTTAAACTTTTCACTGAAAATTATTCTTGTAATATACTTATATTGAATTTTAAAAGAAGTGTTGTTTCATGCAAATAGAAAAGATCATAAGAAATTGATACAGGAATGCAAACTTCTTCCTTGCACACGAAAGCCACCTGACCAAAAGCATGACACTAAAATGGAAGACAAGTACTAAAGAGAGAAAAATCTGGTAACTCATGGGTCAAAGGACTGTAGCTGTTCAGGCCAGTATAATTTTTTTTTTGTTTGGTTGGGTTATTTGGTGGGTTTTTTTTTTTTTTTTTGTGAGGAAGAAATAATTAAAGGCTTGCTAGAGCTACAAATATATTTGAAATGTACATCATCTCCAGCAAACAGCCAGTCCCATGCAATACCAGACTGAATGCATTTAGCATAATTTAAGGCACTGATATCAAGAGACTTGCCGAACCGCATAGGTAGAGTCGAATGCAACTGAACCTAAACGTAGCGAAATATCCATACCTTTTATCTTCTCAAAACTCCTGTCAGCCTCTGTTCTTGCTCATGCAAAGATTCCGTCAATGAGAAATGTGGAAAAAAGCTTTTAGAACAGCACTCTGTGTGTGTGAGGGAGCCTGTTTGTGTGTGCGTAGAAGCACTTAACTAAAGAGACAAGTTTTCTTTACCACATACTTATCTTTAGGCTCGGAATCCATTAGCAAAACAGTATTAAACTACTATAGACTGAGTTATAAAGTTCTACAGCACAATTTTAAGATATTCAAATGCACAGAAAGCCACCAGAAGGTTTCAGAAGTACTTTGCTGTTAGTAGAGGAAGCAATATTGAGAGGCACTGGAGGACACACAATAAAGCTACGTAGAATTCTGTTTATTCAGAAAGATAGAATTCAAATTTGAACAGTTGCAGTCAACGGCTACTAAGATGGGTATAGACTAGAATGTGGGTATGTTTGACTAGAAGAACTGGCTCCTTTTATTTTGCTATGCAAAGCTATGGAGGACTAAGAAATACTCTCGATGAGGGAGAAAGCAACTATATAGGCCACGCAGCAATGACAGCATCGCACCATAAGACAATCAGTTGACTATGAAAGATTTGTCTTCACAACTAGAACAAAGTGTCTGCCCTTTCTTGTGGAGTCATGGCGTGTTACAAGGTGAGTGACGTAATGATTTCATTAAATTTAAAAAAAATTTTCAGTCGAAATTTAAGTAGTATGTATTACACAGTGTTAGAATAGGGATGAAAATGTGGACTGCAAGACCTTCTGGAGTCTAATGTTTGAGCTTAGTCTGATGTATTAGGAAAGATAGAAAGTGATTGAATGACTGCAGTAATCCATCAACCAGGCTGCGTGCTGTAACACTGTGTTCCTGCCACAATAATGTAATGCAAGCATTGATCACGCTGTTCCAAGATTCCTGTTCTCCAAGATGTTTAAGAAACACTGTATCTAAACTTCTAGAAATAATGATAATAGTAAATTATATCCCAGCAAAGAGAAAGTGTGGTACTATAGTCCTATTAACTAAAAGGGTCCTGCGTCTACTCTCTCTGAAATTCTGCACCATTTGGGATATTAGGAGCAAATTGTTTATCTGAGTTTATAGGGTGAATGGAAAAGATTTCCTGACATGTTTGAAATGCCCCTGAATTTCAGATCAGGATTAATCCCCGGATGCAGCAAACAGCTGGCTCTGCCGCTGCCAGCTCAGCCTGCAGCTGAGCGAGTTGAACAGTGCTGGCAATGGTGTGCTGCACCTCCCTGCTCCCTGGCTGTGGAGTGAACTCTGAAGAAATCCTTCCATTCCATAGGGACAGAAGACGCTTGTTGCCTTTCACAATGGGAGAAGGGACTTCATGAGGCTGGAGAGGCCTTTCTCAACTGTTAAAGAGGAGAAGATCAATGGCCTTCTCTTTAACCTAATGAGTCATGTAATAACCTAATATGTCATGGTACGGTGTTTCTATGCTTTGAAATAACCCACAGTTTCAGACTTAACTAAATCCAGAACACAGTCGCTCTGTTAACAAATACTGTCATAATAAATACTTAATATTCAAATATGTTTTTAAGTGACTATAAATACCAGAGACCTGAATTCTGCCCCTCCAACAACAGTACAGGGCTGATGACAGGAAAGTCTTGAATTAATAATTTTGTCTCCTGTGTCTTCATTCCAGAGCTGTAAAGTACCATAAGCCCTATCTTACCCAACAGCAAACTGACATTTTACTTCTTAGACAACAGCAGGAGAATTGATCTCTGTGTAGGAACAACCGCTAAAACATTTGGTTCTCTCTGGGAGTTGTTCAACATATGCTCATCCATTGAAACGTTCTGCATGTTTCCTACATAATCAGGGCTGGACCTCAGCCATCCACAAAGTAGATGACAGCCATAAGCACCAGGCCATGAGCTATATTCTCTGTATGGCCTTTTCTCAGCACACCTTCTGTTCCCTCCACTCCCCAGAAAAGAATGTTTTCTAAATGTAAAGATTTTAATTAAATGGAATTTCCCCTTTTTTGCCAAATCTGGTAATTGTTCATATCATCCTCATTTTAAATGAAGATAGAAACACTTTGTCTTTGGCAGAGTGTTCCTTTCTTAGTTGGCAAACAAGAATTTATCACAATGGAATTACATTACAGCATAACTTTTTAAAGCACTATTAATACAAATATATATCCTTCCTTTTTGACAGATGTGACACTGCTCTATTCAAAATCTAAATTAATTGTCAGACTTTTATTGCTTCAACCATTACCCTTTTCATCCAGGACTCTAAAATGATGCATTCACTTTACATGTTAGAGAAGTGCAGCCTGATCATCCACCTTTTCCAAGCTCCACAGCTTTATAAAAATACCCAGGAAAAGTAATTTCTTCCCAAATGATCTTTACATGATAGCATTATTGTAACTATGATCATATTTCATATTCAGTTTATAGGTCTGTAACACATGGCTACTAACAGTTGTATTAAAAGTGGAGTGACATGACACTGAGGCTGGAATTTCTTATGTTGGCTGCAAAAGATCCATTAAACCATAGATGGTTTTATTTTCACTAATCAATTAGAAACTTGAAAGAAAGGCTTTAGAGGAGCCAACAGACCTCTTCTCTGTAAAGATGGAGAGTGAATGGAACAGGCTAAGTGCATAGGATATGAAGACCTTTTCACTGGCTTTGAGATAAAAATGTCGTAGCCTAGCTCACATTCACGTACCCGCGCTCTCTTCTCCCCCAGAAGAAGTGGGCAGCATCAAAACTGCCAGTGTGGCATGGTCCTTCTCATGTGCTATTTGTGCCAACCTCTGTTTGGGCCAGTGGCCAGTGACAGTGGCCAGAGCTGTAAAGGGCCATGCCAACAACTGAGAAAGCTGCCATAACAGACTGCAAGCATGGTGCAATTATGGACCATAATTGTGGGGCTGTCTCAAACCTGGCCCTGTTTTATTTATTTGTACAGACAGGACCTGTGAAATCGGTGAGATAGTAAAAGAAAGGTGCCTAACATTTGCAGAATATTAATAGGATATAAGCTAATAGAAAGATTATAGTGTGCTTTGAAATTAATTTTTTTTGTGTTTTTGTTTCTATGAGAACTATGAATTTTAAAATCCTAGGCCTTTTTTATGCATTCTGAGCAGTGTGCTTTTAGTAGCTATTGAGGCTCCATTTTAAGGAAGCCTCATCATTCCAGATACTTAAATTCATGGGTAAGTCTCACAGAGGTACCAGTGAAGTACAATCCCCACATACCTGGGTGACATAGGTTACTATTTCCTGCAACAGGATTCTTGTGAATCGCCAGCCCTGCTTTGATTTCCAGCTTTAAGCTCCCATTTCTGTCTACTTAGCAACTTGGGGGGGTTTATGTCTTTCTTACAGATTGACACAACAGGAGTTAGTTGTCCTCCAGAAAGAAATAAATAGTAGTCTCAACTCATCATTAAAATCCTCTTTTGATCTTTGAAACCAGAGGAAATTTGGAGAATAGAGTGGGACTCAGAGAAGCAGAAAGTATACATTACCATAAATAACATATAGTAGAGGTGCAACAGAGTGAGAATATGTCTCAAGCCCAAATCAATACCAGCAAACTAGCCACATAATAGATTTTTTACTCTGTACTGTGTAGTTAAAGTTTTGTGTTGATTTTAAGTTCATAAAGTCATTTCTTGTGGAAATAATAACTCATTAGTCAGATTTTACCTTTATTAATATGTTTGCAGAAAGTGCAAATGCTCACTGAAGAAACTTGCCCACTTTTTAATGTTTTCATTCAGAGCAAGTGGAGTCGCCAAGTCTATGTCTTGTAAAACTTAACAACTTGGATCCAGCTGGTATATCAAAGCAAGCTATGGCCTATCAGGTTTTGGAACATGACCAAGAAAACACAAAGAATTGCAGTGTAAGGAAAACATTGTTTCCTTTAAAAAAAATATGGATGGTTAAATTTTTTTTCCCCAACAGCAATCCAGTTGGGAATGTCAAGTGCCAGTCAAAATCTGAATCATTAAATACCCTGTATGACTTACTCAAAGTTCATCAAAAGAGAAGGGAAGTAGTTTTGTTCTAGATACATTACCAATGCAAAATCATTGTAGAGACTTTTTTTCTTAGAGTTTTCTTTGGACTCAGTTTAGCTCTTATTGTGGCATTACAATACCTGAAAATCTCTATATGTAGTTAGTCATAGCATTTTTCTAAAAACATTATTGTTTTCTGTCAGTGCTTACGGTGTGTTCTAAAATCTTTTTATATTTGTATTCTTTTTTTTGTTATAGGACCACTTTTTTGACATTAAAAGAATACAATTTTAAATACTTTAATGGTATTGCAGAGCTGATTATGTATGACGTGCAAACTCAGAAAATCTTTTCAGTCTGACTCCCAGACAATAGTGATAATTAGATATTTCTATTGTCTTGTACACGAAACATTGAAGAATTGTGATCTCTGATTCTGGTCTGGTATCATCAAGGTCCAGTTTGAGCTTCAGTCAAGTTTTATGTTTGACAGCTAGTGCTAAAGGTATCAAAATGACAGTAGAAGTACTAAAAGAACTTTATTTTCTCCTGTTATTCCTCAATGTATAACCTGAAAAAAAAAACCTTAGCTGGAATTTTTGTTCTTTTGAGAATTATTCCTTATAAATTACAAAATCCTCTGATTTGTTATATTCTGTCTCTCTTTGCATTTATGAAATTCTTTACTGTTTTGTTTTATTGAATTTTCCATAAGATTATACAAAAAACCTGAATATTTGGCTTTACTTTCTCTTAGTGTTAAAAAATTCTGAAAACAATTATGAAAACAATACTTGTATTACATACGGGATAATTTAGTCTCTTAAATATCACAGCAGGTGTCTTCAAAATGAGGTGTAAAGCACTCTATGAATATAGGGAGCTTTGCAAATATATCAATGCTATTTTTTTTTAATATCTTCTTGGTGTTTCTTTTCCTTAATTATGTCTATCATAAATCCAAAACCCTTCAGTTTATATAACCTAAAATTATTATTTTTATTTCAAATGTAAGTGTATTTATTTATTTTGTATTATGTGTGTTTATTACTCAGAACTGTCCACTTTTGATATCCAGATGATTATTCATAAGAATGAAAAATTGTGCAGAGTACGTATACCTTAAAAGTTAAAATTACATGCGTTATAAATATTTTGGCAGGTTTTGTGTTTAAAAACTACCCACTTTGCTGAGTACAGGACCTCTACGTTTCTAAGCATCCATAACAAGCCTGAAGACGATTTTCATAGAATCACAGAAGCATAGAATGGCTTGGGTTGGAAAGGACCTTAAAGATCATCTAGTTCCAACCCCTCTGCCATAGGCAGGGACACCTTCCCCTACACCATGTTTCTTAAAGCCCCATCCAACCTGATCTTGAGCACTTCCAGTGACAGGGCATCCACACCTTCTCTGGGCGACCTGTTCCAGTGTCTCACCAGTTCACAGTAAAGAATGTCTTGCTTAAGAGCCGACGTAAACCTGCCCTCTGTCATTTGAAGCCATTCCCATCATTTAAAGCCATTAGTGCTCTGCAAGTTTGGACAGCCTGTGGGGTGTTTATTGCAGTCATGGGGTGAGGATGCAGATATGAGAGCCTGCACAGCAGCTCGCAGTTACACACTTCCTAAGGGGCTGTTAGTCAAAATGTAACATCTCAATATATCAGGCCAGGGGCAACTTGCACAGGGTTTTGTGGGCCATGGGATGGCATCATGTGCAGCGAGGGGCCTACACTACCTCTCAGATCTGTATTCAGTTTCTTCCCAGTCAGGGTCAGGGCAACACCTCAGGGCTGCCTGAGCATCCCTCTGGCCAAGCCTCTGCTGGTAGCATGCTGAAAACAGCAATATAAAAGTGCCAGTAATCCTACATTGTTGTCTGTTTTATTTAATGATAAAACCATAAATCAGGGAGAATGACAGTATTATATCCTTTTCACCTTCTATTAGAGTTCAGTGTTCCCCTGATAGGAAATAAGTCTCTCCAGAGAGAAACAGCTGATCCTAGATTGATTTCTGAAATACTCTCAAGCTTCCAGGATTTAAGAGGAGATGGAAAATTGATTTGTATTTCACATGCTATATTCATTTGTGGAACATGTCTTCATCTGCAGTAATACAGTATTTCTCCATTACAGTAATCTGTATGAAGCCTGATTTACATTAGGGTTTTGTAATATAATTCTCTTTTAACTCCCAAGACCTTAAGAGACAATATCGATATTCCTCACTTACTCTTGGCATGAACATGCAAAATGCTTGAAACCTGTTTCTTGAGTCAGAACTTAATGCTTCCCTCTCTGCCCTGTAAATGACCTCTTTTCTGAATATCCCAATGAAGAGGGATAGCATTTTCAAGGCAGGAAGCAGGAGGCATTGTTCTGTTCCACTGTCTCTGCTACATGAATTAAATACGATTAAACTGCTAGAAAGGTTTAACTGTTAAAATGACAGTTCCTGAGAGAAACGATATAATGAGGTGTCCTTTTAGAAAATATTCAGGCAAAGTCTGTGTATTCTTGAAGAATCTTATAAATGTATAAAGCAAGTATTTGTAATATTTGCCAGTTGATTCTACCGCCCCTGGTAAGCATCAGTGTATTGTTTCTTACGTAGAAATTGTACTGATTGTGAAGACTGTTTCAGTCCCTTGAAACTATTAAAGTGATCAAACAAATTTCAATTATAAACCTGACCTTTCTCAAACATGTAATGCCAGATCTTTCTATGACATTTATTTAATTAAGTCATAGTCTTGCTTATTTCTGTTATGACTATATAGAAATATAAAATTATTATTATTATATAATTATTTTGGTTAGGCCAAGTAAGCTGAACAATCTGAATTCCACAGTTCTAAAACTCATTGAAAAACAGGAGGTTAGGAGATAAAAAATCAGACCTTGCTCAGTGTCAGGAGGGTATGAATTCACATATGGATTCCCATTTATGACAATTGACTTTGTGCAGCATGAAATAGATGTCTCAGTACAAAAATGATGACATATTGCTTTCATAAAGTCTCTTAAAATTGACAGACACTCTGCAGGTAATTCTCCTAGGATTTTCAGCTTTTTATTGGCATAAACAAATGGGAACAGCTTACATCTTGCTACCTTTATTTCAATGGCTTTAAAAATGCAGTAAATTTTGGTGTCTGGTTTGGTCGGTTTTTTTCCTAGCATGCAACAAATATCTCCTTGATTGAGAAGTATCATTTTTTTAGAAAGTATTATCATTTTGTTTCTTTCCATCAAAGAACAAAGGAGCAAAGATTGTACTATTTCGTATTGTTTCCTAGAAATACTACATAAAAATATTTGTTTCCCTTTTGAACTTAAGATGTCGACACAGAGATACCAAGCAAACTTCTATAGTCTATCTTTAGTAAAAATCTTAGTTATTGCTTGAGTTCCTAAAAATTCTCTTGAGCTTTCCTAGGGACCTGATGGGATTAGTAGTAAATAAAGAATGACAAAACATCATAGGAACTGGTCTTTTAGAAACATCTCACCGAATCATAGAGTGGTTTGTGTTGGAAGCGGCCCTAAAGATCATCTAGTTTTAACCTTCCTGCCATGGGCAGGGACACCTTTCACTGGACCAGGTTGCTCAGAGCCCCATCTAGTCTGGCCTTGAACACTTCCAGGAATGGGACATCCACAACTCCTCTGGGCGAACTGTTCCGGTGACTCACCACCCTCACAGTCAAGAATTTCTTCCTAATATCTAATCTAAATCTACTGTCTTTCAGTTTGAAGCCATTCCCCTTGTTCTGTCTCTGCATGGTCTTGTAAAAATCTCTCTCTGTCTTTCTCGTAGGCTCCCTTCAGGTACTTGAAGGTCAAAATCAGATCAGCCCAAAGCCTTCTCTTTTCCAGTCTGAACAAACACAATTCTCTCAGCTTTTCCCTCTGATCATCTTGGTGGCCTTTCTTTGGACTTGCTCCAATAGGTCAATGAGCTCCCCATGCTGGGGACCCCAGAGCTGGAGGCAGCACTCCAGGTGGGGTCTCACCAGAGCAGAGCAGAGGGGCAGAATCCCCTTCTTCACCCTGCTGCCCACGCTGCTTTGGATGCAGCCCAGGACACATTTGGCTTTTCGGGCTGTGAGTCTTATTAAACCCCAGGAGACTCCTGTTGGCCCACTTCTTGAACTTGTCCGGGCTCCCCTGCATGGCATCCCATCCTTCAGGTGTGCCAACTGCACTGCTCAGCTCGATGGTGTCATCTGCAAATTTGCTGAAGGTGCATTTGATCCCTATGTCTATGTCATAAATGAAAAGGTGAAAAAACACTGGTCCCACAGGAACCCCTAAGGGACACCACTTGTCACTGATGTCTATCATGACTCTGCACCACTGACCACTACTCTCTGGATGTGGCCATCCAACCACTTTCTTATCCACCCAACCATCCATGCATCAAATTCATTTCTCTCTAATTTAGAGAGAAGTATATTGTGGGTGCTGCGTCAAAGGCTTTATAGAAGCCCAGATAAACATCTTTGACCCTTTTCTTGTCCACTGATGTAGTCACCTCATTTCTGTTGTATCCAATAGAAACCTCTAGACCACAAGATTTCTTTTGTGTTATCATCTCCAACAACAATTAATTAAGTAAATCTGGAAAGAACACTAACATTTTTGATATTTCCAGCAACATTTCTAAAGAAAGTAGTTTTGAAAGACATTCCTGAAGCTGGTGAATTTTAAGTGTCCTCTGAGAATACCAGTGGACAAACATCCATACTAGATATCCTGGCAAAGACCCTTTGAATAACAAAGGTCACAGGGACCTGGGGCCCAGCCAGGGGACTGAACACTGAGATACACAGCAGGAGCCCAGAACCTCCAGACTTTCCTGCACTTGGACTGTGAGAGTACAAAAGCCCAGGGGTTGCTTTTTTCAAGGTCCCTCCTTGGAAGCACCCAGATTGAGCTGTTACTCTGTTGTTGCACCATGACTAAATTATTTTAAGGATCAAGACATCTGAGATTCTGCTATGAGAAACCCGGGGTCAAACTGGTAAGGAAAGCTGGTCTGACTGTGTGAGTGTGTAGGGAGCCGAGCGGGGCTGGCTCAGTGGAGCTGCCCACTGCAAAGGGGCCTCGGTCCCAGTTCAGGTGGTGCGAGTGTGACTGCTGGAGTGGCTCCTGGACAGTTAGACAGGCAAGTTTCCTTAACAATCATCTAGGAAGTTGCCACTGGCCTGTTGGGTGTTTAACGTAAAAGAGTCTGAATTCTATGTTAAACACACTAGAGTAGTAAAAATATACACGCATTTTTGCAGGAACAAAGGGAATGCACTGTCAAACCAGTGAGTCTCTGCCAGAATATAGGCCTAAACTGTGCTTTAATTTCGTCAAGCCATCAGTTTGTCTCCTAGATGTTGTAAGGTGGGACATTAGATTGCTATTGTTATTCCTTGCTTTAAAGAATGATCAGTAGCAAGCATGATGGATAGTGCTGGGCAGAGAAAGAGTGGTCCTGCGTATATGAGAGATGCCAATTATATTTTGCCCTGTAGGGCAAACTTTCATTTCACAAAAGTGCTAATACAAAACAGCTCTTTCTCTCAATCAGCACTTATTTGAAGACTTCTGTATTCTGACTTGCAGCTCTAAAAAATATGGCACAGAAATTTTTCAGCTACATTACTGTCAGGAGCATAATATTTCTGACTTCAAAACTGTTTACAACAATGCTGTGTTGAAGAAGGCTGCTCTCACATGTCTTTAGTTATTATCCCAGCTCAGTCTCCTGAAAGAAATTTCCTTGTTTTTATTTCTGCTAGCTGTTTCTCTGCTGTCTGCTCTCTCTTTCCTCTAGTTCAACCTATGGACTGAGTACAGTTCCCTAATCTTCAACTTCTTGTCTAAAAACTTCCCGTTGTCCATCTATGTGTTGCTGTTAACTGAGATGTGGTCAGAATACTGTGTATCATTATTTATTAAATTACTGTGGTTATTACTTAATCTTGCCATCAAAAAATGAAATACGCCCGTGACAACTCTCTCCCAAATATTTCTGTATCACCAGGATATCTGTGAATAAAAGACAATAAAATTGCTTTTTCTTCTTTTGTGTCAGAATGAATCTTATATACTGTTAGGAAAAACTGTCTCCATCACAGGCAAGCTTTCAATGGTTCACTGCCTTAACATTATTCAACATGCACTGAATGCTCTTTTGAAGAGATGAAATGACAAATATATGTGAAAAATGTTGTGGTTTTACCCGAAACGCAGCATCTTCTTATGCTCTCCCTCCATGCTTTCCAAATCCAAAATAGAGTAGGAGAGAACAGGGTCAAAATTGAACCTAAAAAATAACAAGAAAGAAAAGAAGCAAAAATTTGAAAGATAAAATTTGAGACCCGAACCCTGGTTTTGGTAATTTAGAATTCATTTATATATTATATTCTTATTTACAGATACATATTTATTAAAATACTCATAGGGGTATAAATCTCTTCAATACCAAATTTAAAAAAAGAGACAAACTAAAAAGCTTGCAAATCTGAAACATCATATTTTTAATAATTAACATTAAATATTCAGTTGGCTTACTTCAGCATACCAGAATTGCATCTTTAAGGATTTCGGCAGCTGACATAATTTCTGACTGTGTGGAATTCATATTAAAATATCACTGAATTTCAGTGTTTGCAGGTGTACTTTTTTTATATAATCCTACCTCCAGTATTTCTGTAATCCTAACTCCAGTAATTCTACCTCCAGTAGAAAAATAAAAGCTGTGAAGAAATATTTCAGCAGATTTTTACTTTTTTTTTTAAGTCTCTTAATGTTGTAATTGCATTGTTGGCTATTGCAGAGCTCCAGAATGGGAAGTTAATCATTAAAGTGCCCTATTTTTTATGGTGTCTGTTTCGTGTAGCTTACCCTGGCCAGCAGCGTAAGCCAGGCAGACATACGACAAGGAATTAAACCTCTCATATTCAACAATTTTATCTTCTAATCTTTCTTACAATCTACTGCCATCCTCACTTTCACATGATGTCCCTACACATTTGCTTTCTGAAATTATTAGTGATTATTTCTCTCATCATTATGCGTATGGTTTTGTCTTTTCATTTCACAGAATGAGAAAAGATCAACCTCATAGTCTAAATGCCCTTATCATTTCCAACTGCTAATACTTCAGCTGAAAAAGACTGTTTAAAGCCCTGACATCACCATGTGAATTTTTCACTGAGGCCTTTGGAGGAAGAGTCACTGGTAAGTGACTTCAGGTTCTGCTGCTGCTTTTTGAAGTGTTCTTGGCACTACAGCACACCAACATTTCACAGCTGTGAGTGCTGCCTGTGGTAATGCCTTGTTGGGGTCTGTCATCTTCTCAAGGAGATAACAAGCAACAGGAAAGTAAAGTGCCATGTCGACAGCAAAATGCTTGACAGTTTTGACCTGCAGTAGACATGACATTGACAAACAGCAGCAACAGGATCCAGTGGATGGCATTTCATAGGTACTGTGCTGTACAGACATACCTTTGGCTCTCCTGATTCCCATCCCTTTCTTTCCTCCCTTGGTGAGTTCAGACAATGTTCCTTCTTCAGAAGAGGAAATCCTTTTACAATAAGAAGCTTATAAACTGAGACTGTGCAGGCATAAATTGTGAGAAGTCCCTGTAGAGTGCGGCATAGGACAACAATTCTAGCAAAGAAAAATTAATTGTGATATTTTATAGCTCCTGGCAGTGAAATAATGATTGCAATTTTGAAAAGTGGATAAAGGAAAGCAAAGCAAGTCTGACTTAAAATATAGGATGCAAACGATGTAATTGGCAGAAACCATAGAGTTTCTCCACAATTTTCTTTGACAGGTTCCTTTAGCATTTGCTAATGTGTCCAAGGAGGTTTTATGAGCTTGGCTATTTGTTCTGCTGCTGAAACAAGCAAATAGGTGAGGGCAGAATCTCTCAGAGACTGAGCTTCCTTGAAATCCAGCAGTCTAGATGTCAGGCAACTTTACGCTGAATCACACAGTCTAATTGATGTTCAATATTGTTGATGCATTCTCAGATAGCAGACTTAAACTATGACAATTTTGTTTAATTGTCAGGAAAATCTCATATAGAAGTCAACACATTTACTCCTTTCCTAGAACCCATCATTATATCATGTATAATAGATTTGACATCATCTTAGCAATAGTTACCACATGATTTGATCTGGGATGAGCAGGGTCTGCTTTAGTTAGATTATCTAGACTGCATAGTGAAGGTTTACTTTAACATACAATTTAATCTGCTTTAAACTCGATATGAGTAAAGAATAAGAAAAGCCTCATTGCTAGGATACACTTTGGTCCATACCATAATATTTATAGCCAGAATTAATAAGCCTAAGTTCAAAAAATAGCCAAAATTCCATGATTTGCAAATGTCATGGAAATATCATTTTCCCCAGATAAAAACATAAATGGGAGCATGAATAAAATAACTGGAATTTTTAACACATTCCTAATGTTAATCATTTTGTTATAGCGCCTAAGACTTCCAGCTTATCTCTTTCATTTAAGGGTCTCAGAGCTCATTACTAGTTTAAGAACCCAGGCATCTTTATAAGGTGAAAAAATGTTATCTTCATTTTGCAATAGGAATAGTGACAGAAAACTATCTTCCAGGAAAGTCAATGAAATCTGTTTCAGGCTCCATTCATCCCCTTCCTGTGCTATATTTCTGCATATTTTAACTATCTCAGCACTATTGCTTTGAAATTGGAAATGTTTCAGCCAGTCAGAATCCAGGAATGTTGTTACAATTTTGACTGATTCACCTTTGCAGCTTAGTATGTATACTTATTTCTTAGTCAGTCATTTTCTTGCACTTGTATTTGCATAATGATAGAACAATTCTATCTTAGTAATTTAGCATAGTATGCGAATTCCCATACTCTGACATGCAGGCGGCTATTATTAGTCAGGCTAAGTACAGGGATTTACATTAATCAATGTATTGCTCTTTCTCTGTTACTTTACTGCAATTATCTAAATCTCATAGCTCTGATTATGAAGAAAGAAAGACCTTTGAGAAAACTGAGATAAAGTGAACAGAAGTTTTGAAATTGCCATGTTTTTTACTGACAAAGGTTTGGTGGACCACGTGCTCTCATCATAAAGATTACACAGAAAACTTCTAATAGGTAAAGACTACAAAAATCTGGGTGAGGGCACCATTTTATAAATATCTGTAAGATAAAATGTATTGCGTAAATCTGTAACTCACATTTGTCTGTTACACAAAGCAAGCATTTTGCCCTGTATCTAGTTTGTTGATGTTTATATCCTATGCAAATACTTGACACTTAAATGGTAAGAAGATAAAATGTTCTCAGCAAAGCACGGATACTTAAAGATACCCTAATAATTATGCCATTAGAAAAATTAGAAACATAGGTCAAATTTCTCAGTATTATGGATTACCAATACTTTTTTGACTCTGAAAGAAAGATGCTCGAAAGAAAATTGTCCAAGACATGTAAGTGACTTAGAAGCTCAGCTGTAGAGAACTCCATCCTACTTTGCGTAGGCACATTATCAACCCTTTGGCTTATTTCTTCTGGGGAAGATTTAAGAATAAAACATCTTAGATGATTCATCCTCCTCTTCATGAGTACTCAGGGTGATATAATTGAGCGAAAATATTTCACATAAAATAACAAGCGCAATTTTTCTTCATAAGAAGACAAACCTTCTCCTTCACCTTGTCTTCAATATGCTGCAGTCTACTGGCTGGGACACTCCAGGGGAATTGAGATATCCTTGCCAGTGGAAGATTACAGCCAGTTTATATCATGAGTTTATTTGGCCATTAGGCTGCCAAATTTTTTTGAGGGATAGCTCTTACTTTAGACATAGAATCATATAGAACTGTTAGGATTGGAAGGAACCTAATTAAAGATCACCTAGTTCCAACTAAACCCTCCTGCCGTCGGTAGGGATGCCATTCACCAGATCGGGTTGCTCATGTTCCTCATCCAACCTGGCCTTGAACACTGACAGGCATGGAACATTCACAGCTTCTCTGGGCAACCTATTCCAGTGCCTCATCACCCTCTGAGTACAGAGCTTCTACCTAACATTTAATCTAAACCTGTCTTCTTTCAGTTTAAAACCATTGCCCCTTGTCCTGTCACTATCTGGCCATATAAAAAGTGCCTCTCCCACTTTTTATAAGCCCCCTTAAGGTACTGAAATGCTTCAATTAGGTCTCCCCAAAGTTTTTTCTTCTCCGGACTGAACAACCCCACCTCTCTCAGCTTGCCTCCACAGCAGAGGTGTTCCAGTGCTCTGATCATCTTCACTGATTCCTCTGGACCTGCTCTAATAGGTCCATGTCTTTCTTGTGTTGAGTACCCCAGAGCTGGATGCAGCACTCCAGGTGGGGTCTCACGAGAGCAGAGTAGAGGGGCAAAATCCCTTGAACTGCAGGCCACCCTGCTTTTGGTGTAGTCTAGGAAGTGGTTGGATTTTTGGGCCCTGAATGCACACTGTTGACTCATGTTCATCTCTTCATCCACAAGAACCTCCAAGGGCTTCACCACAAGGCTGATCTCAATGAGTTCTCCCAGTCTGGGATTGCCCCAATCCAGGCACAGCACCTTGCACTTGGAATTGTTGAACTTCAGGAGGTTCGTGTGGGCTGATTTCTCAAGACAGTAAGATTCATACACACACACACAGTTCTATAACTCCTTGGGCCTTATTTCTATCAAGTCCATCACCCTCTTACACCGTTGTGTTTTAAGGGCAGGAGGATATGTTCTGGTTACACCCAAAGATGGAGAAGAGGGCATGAGATTTCTCGGCATGAGGATGAAAACAGCATGGAGTGGAAAGTTAGAAGATTCCAGCATCCCAGCTGTCCTGTGATTCTGCACACGGGTTGAGTGGTGTCAGCCTATTCTATAAGTGTATGCTACAGCCCACCTTATGACAACCATGAACAACTGGGTTTTTCAGACTTAAAAATCAGGATTAGTAAATGTATTGCAAAGTTCTTGCATTTGTATGCCTGCACAATAGCCTTCACTCAGGAATTTTCTGGCTATGGCCAAGGTGTCAGGGATGAACATATGACAGTTCAGGCTAAGCCAAAAAAAAGTGCATGGGAGAAAACATAAAAGTAATGGTGATCTAATATTCTGATTTCCAGTGTATTACAACCTAATATTCTTACCCTGCTGGCATTGTCTTTGATAATTTAAACTATTGTTGTGTGCAATAGTTTTTCTTTAAATATTCTCCTTGCTGCATGCATGCAAACAGATACACAAACACACACATCTACTGTAAAAATTCCTAATTTCTATTAGTCAAAAAGCATTAGAGCTGCCACTGCCTCTTGAATTAAAGGTCTATACAGGATAATTGTAAACACTTCTCATACAACCTAGAATGAATTTTTAGGGCAACTTTCTACTAGCTGTTTTTAAGCTATGCAAAGCAGCTAGAACTAGGACCCAGATCTGTTCTCAGTGGTTTTAGTTTAATACACTATTCCCCAAACTAGGAGTTCTAAATATTTGTAATTGCCTGCAAGTTTGCAGCAGCTGAAATAAAGCACTCTTTAAACCTTGTCTTCCACTCCAGTTATCTTTGCTTTCTTCCTTTCCTCAGGAATGTCCTTTCTCTTGACTAATGCAAATAGTGCTAAGTTTTTGCAAGACAATTGCTGTATAAAATGTACATACATTTGAAATTAATTTCCTAGTTTCTCCACAAGTTATCAGGAGTGGTATGAAAGTTATTGTCTATATTCCTCGAAAAGAAAATTTTTTAGTATTGATATATATTAATATGAAGCAATAGAGACCTATATTTGGAATGGGTCATGCATGTGCTTATTCCTTGTGAGTGGATCCCTGGAACTCAAATATAAGCACACATAGAAACACAGTAAGATTTTGTTCAGAAATTGAAGGCTCTGAAAATACAGCAGCGCAATTATAAAAACAATAAGGAAACATATCCTCACTCAGATTTACAGAGGTAGTTGTAGAGACACTTAACAATCTCTGGAAATCAACTGAGAAGTGCCTAAAGTAGTAGCACATATTATGTCAAGAGGTGGAGTACTTAAATAATTTCCTGCTTTTTAAATCCAGAATGTTAGTTTGGCATCTCATCTATTTATGTTATGTATATGTATACACATATGTACAACATACATGTGTGTGTATGTATTTATGTATGTGTGTCTGTGCAGATGTATAATAGGTGGTCAAGAAAGAAAAACAAAAGCACCAGTCAGCTGTTACCTGCTGAAAGAAATCCTGATCGACCAGTGTCTTGAACACAGGGAGGCCCTTCTTTCCAACTCCTATTGTTGTAAAAAATTAATTTTCAGAGCTAGATTCCTGAATGTGGCTCTGGCTGATATGACAGATGGTTCAGCCTGCAGTAGAATGTCTTTCTTCACAACAGGCAAAGATAAAATATGAAGTTTACTGTAAGGTAAAACTTAGGGGCCTAAAGATATTTGTAAATCTCCAAAGTTTGGTAGCTACTGATACGGAGTTTTAAACCCCTAGCTTTAAAGTACCTGAAATCCATTTTCAGCTTTTGTGTATCTTATTGGTCTTTATCCTCACCAGGATCTCGAATAAGATTTTCTTTAAAAGCTTTCCTAAATTAGTTTCTTATTACTAAGAAGAAAAGTAGTATCTCTGTTTACTCTCACAAATGGGAAAATGTTTGACTGAATTTGTAGTCAGACATTGGTAAAGAATGAAAGACAATTAAATATAACTGGGAAATCTGATAAATAATTCACTGCAAGAGCTGAGAGATGCACAATAGTTTTTCTTGTAAGAAATCCAGAAAGATTTGTTGTATTCTGAAGCTGAACAAGCCTAGAATAAAAGTGAGCACCTGAGAAGAACTATTGCTTCTAATGTTAGCCAGTTTCGCACAATCAAGTTTTTGCCAAGAGCTTCTGTTAGCTGTTTCTTTCTGGGATCCTGAAATATTCCATGTATATTCTGTCGAGGTCTTTGGACAGAAGCTTATGAAATCTTCAGCATAAAACTTGGGTTGATTTTCAGACTCAAGGAATGCAGTGATCAGTCACAGAATTACTCGTTGAGGCTGAGCCGGTGGTACATGCATGGTTTTTATGTCTGTCAGCTAATACTGAGGTTTGTGTGCAAGTATATCATTATTCCAAATGAAATACAAACCTCAGGGGGTTGAAATTCAACCTAACTTAAATAAAACCCCATAAACCTAATAAAATTCTTTCCCATTATATTAGACAGCAAAATCACAGGTGTTTACAAATATCTGTGAAAGAAACAACAGGCTAGCATTTAATGAGTATTTGCTTTGAGATTTAATGAAAAAAAAACATACTGTTGTTGATGAAGTTGCAATTATAGTGAACTATATTGCCTGCTAAATAAAATTAGGATGTAAAGAGACAGATTGGTAGGAGAGAAGCAAAAGTGAATTTTGGGGATAATAATGCTGTCATCAGGGAAATAATCCTAAATGTTGCTAGGTCTATTGAGGTTTTTCTTTTCTTTGCTGAATGTTTTATAGGCATATTAACAAGAAAAAAAATAATGGGATAGTGCTTTGTAGAAACTATGTTTTTTTCTTCAGCTTTCTTGCCAAATGGCAAATATTTGAAGTTTCATGATACTACCCAAAGATTCATGTTCCTTTGAGTTTTCACATGTCAAAAGATTAGTCTGGAGTAAATAAGAAACATTCTGAAATATGTAGCAATTACGAAGATTGTATAGGTTTGATAGTTTGTCTTTTTGGACTTTTTAGACACACAAATCAGAATGAGATTACTGTTATTTGAAAACAAAGAAAAAAGTTTGTCTCTAAAAACTTACATTTAAATTATCATCATTTAACACTGTCCTTGGACTTCATAACTTGATCTGGTATCACTTAAAGATGAAGACCCACCCACGGTTTTCAAAGGAGACAGGGCATAAAAGAGATGGAGAGCAGTGAGCTGGGCTTGTAGTTTATTATGGAAGAATGGGATTAGCAGCAGCAAAGCTGTTAATGCATTAGTACATAAGAATTTAAATATTGAATGTGAGCTCAATTGCTGATAAAGTAGTATCAGCATTTTAATTAATTCATTCAAATGACAACAATAAGAATGCACAGAATGGTGATAAGATTCTTCTTTCAGTCTTTGATAGATGCAGTGTCCTGGTTTGTTAGGTAACTACACATGTGTCTTTTCACCTACAGAACTGACAGTCTACTCAAAATTGCTTCAAATTTGGTATCCCATTTCTTGATAATTAAAGAACACCAGTGCTATTATTCTCTCTGTTTAGCTAGATCTTTTTCTGCTGGAGATGACATTGGGCTTGAAGTCATTTTGATAACTTTCCAGGGAGAGAGATTTTATTAAAAGTATGCCATAGCTATTTTCCCATCCTGCACCTGCTCAGAATGCTGCCCTCTGTCCTATTATCCAAATTAAAGAATTAACTGAGAGTTTGGGGTTCAAATTTGTACGTGGATCCTACTGTTGATTTTGATTTCTATGTTCTTTCTTTGTGCTTTCAATGAGATATATTTGAATTTGCATTTTGGTTTTAGCTTTTTCTTTTTTTCTTGATGTCATTTCAAGGCCCTAGAATTTCAGGTAGGATGTATTTTATGTCTGATTTCTAAAGCTCTTTAAGAATTGCTTTGTGGTTTCAGATAAATTATCTTGTTTTGGCCTGTATTGTTGCTTGTTAGCCATTACATATTGCAGTTGGCAATACTTCCTCCACAAGATTTTTGCTGGGTTTGATGTGATCCATATTCTATCGGGTTATTTTTCCCAACCCAGGGACCATTAGCCTAGTTATGTGGATGTTAGCAGAGATGTTCTCATTAGCTTCCATAAAAGCAGCCAAAGCAGAAAACTTTTGCAAAATCAGCACATTGCAGTTTATAATCTCCAACAATGCTCTAGCTCCTTAAATCAGCAGAATCATGCCAACTTGTTTCACAGGGAGCCTGACCAGTGTGCATATAATCAGAAAGGTTTTTTCAGAACCCAGCACTCTTTAGACCAGCCTCTAAGATGTAACAAACTCGTAAGGCTTGTTAATAGCACCTGTGATAGGATCTTTGGTATAACTTCCAATTAAAAGCTCCACCTTGAACAGGACAAACTGTAATGAATCAGAAATAAACTCCAACTGATCACGTACAAGGGCTTGCCAATGGTGAAGAACTCAAAGGAGGAGGGGGAAAATTGTATTAAAATGAATTCTTCTTTCATAAAAAGAGAATAAAACAATTAGACATATTTATACCGCTGAAGATAGGTTTCAGATGCTTTTGCTTACTCTGAGAAATCTCTTCTTATATAATGAAACACAGTGATGTCACAATCAATCTGATGGATGGAGAAAAAAAGAAAAGGTCCATTTTTCTTTCTATGACAGCAAATATTAACACATTATGCACATCAATGCATACAAAACTCACATAATTTAGAAAACATTCTCTGCATGAAATATTCTTCAGCACACAGCACTCTGGTTAGAGAAGAAAAAAAAACAAGAGGTAGGAAAAAAACCCCAATGCTCTTTTCATAGAATATAATTTCTGGTGTTTGTACTTAATATTCTTAGTTTATTTCTGGTTATTGCTCTTATATAATATTTCCTTGTATATAAAAGATAGATCTTAACAATTCCTTTCATCAACTATCCACTCGCTATACTTCTTGTCATACTCTTAATTGATTGCTGCATTTAAATTTTACGTAAAACTTTATCCTTCCAAACTACATTTTTTTATAGAATA
This sequence comes from Oriolus oriolus, assembly GCA_013400235.1. NCBI lineage: Eukaryota > Metazoa > Chordata > Aves > Passeriformes > Corvidae > Oriolus > Oriolus oriolus. The sequence goes on from VXBT01010387.1 coordinate 114,340, forward strand.
TCAATCTTCTGCAAGGAAAGAAAAAGTTTCCCTTTTTCTGAAGAGATCTAAAATGTGCACTGCACAAGAAAAGAGGCACAAATTTGTGTATTTATTTGCCTTATCAATTTTGAACATACATTAGTTAAGTATTCAGACGTTATTTATCTTCTTTTCTTTTTCTCTACAGCATGGAACCAAAGGACAGTGTTTCAGAAAGGCAGTACTCACAGTTCAAAGAAATAATGTTTAAGGTCATTATTGCAGCACTGAAGCATTTGCTTTCTCTTTGTGCATCAAACTGACAGCTTTGATGAAAGATAGAGCTGCTGTTTCTTCCAACTTCTTTCTCAAAATAATGCTTTTTTTTTCTTTTAAGCAGCTGTCTTTTATGTTTGCTTAATTTAATTGTGCAAACTGTAGAATTGGACAGGAAAGCAGGAAAGTTGTAATTATTCACAAAAAGCTTCAAAGACTTAGTGAGGAGAAACCATTTGATGAACATGATCGATGTAGCTGTCATTTGACAAACAAATGTCACCATAATAGATGCCTTTGTGTATTCCTTGTTAGTTTGCTTCTGTTAAAGACAAAGTACGAGTATAAGATAAACAGAATATTTAGTATTTCGTTTTTCTATAGTTGATGAGATTGAAATTTAAAGTTATTGCAATGATCTTCAACAAACTAGTCTATTTCAGAAAGCCAGAAATTCTGTCTCTGGTCTGAAATAGTGCAAAAATCCTAAAATTGAACTTGGAAGAAAATAAAATGAGGCAGCAAAAAAAGTGGAAATAAAATATCAGAAACTCATTTTCAAACATAAAGGGCAATTTCTCACATACAGCTAGGAAAATAAGTAATTTGGTACACAGGAAAAAATCAGAGCTCAAAACCTTTCGGAACACAGTGATTGCATATAAAAATTCCAAATTCCAAAGGGGCAGCATATGGAAACAGCGGGGGCTTTTACACTTTATAGTGTGATGCAAAAACCTAAATGCTTTAATTCGGCCTGTATTGATCTGATTCCAAGGTCACTGAAAGATCTGAAAAGTGTTAAGGATGGCTGCACTTATGAAAGAGCAGAGGACTCAGACAAGCTAAGCTTTTCCAGAAGCAAAGGATCTGGCATCAGGGTAGCTCTTGTGAAAAAATAGCTAACCACACAAACCAAAACCAGGGACATGCACACGCACGCACGTGCTCATGCATGCATGTACACACTGTGGCAGCTACCACTGTGAAATACAAAATGGATTTTGGGGAATAATTCCCATGATTCTCATTTCTAGTTTTTATGAGTCATTTAAGCATTTTTTCCTGCATTTCAGAAAAACTGATCTCTGCTTTAGTAATGATATCTGGTTTAAACCAGGAGCACCTACTTCACACATTTGCTGCCACAGGCAATCTGGAAGACATTCATGCAAGTGAATCTCCACCGGTGCAATAAATGGTCATTAAACTATTTGCTGCCCGTAATATTTTGCTCTCCTAGGGGACTACCTGGTCTGCCAGTCCGGTAGGACCTGTTCTACAGATCACTGATGCCTCATATATTTCTTCTTGTCTTGCTTTTAATGTTTGACTGCACTAAGTTTGACTAGTGTTTGGTCCTCTAAAATAGCTGGCTATCCAGCTTCCATGGTGGATCCCTTCCCAAATGTTTTGAGTTGCACAATACTTCTTGGTTTCTAATAACTAAGTTTCATTTTATTGCCTAGCTTGCTACTGGATTTCATTTTTTGGTGGTGAACTCACTGTTTAGCCTCTTGACTTGATTTCTGTCACTGTGCTGAACCGACGTTAACCTTTCTACCATTTTTTCTCCCCTCATATGTTCTTTAATTCACTATCTTCTCAGTGTCTCCTTCTTTCCTTTCACCCTCTGGCAGGCTACCACATTCTTGTCACTTTGACTGCACTGCAATAGATGGTGTGTACTCTCATAGCTCTCAAGCTACTGATAACTATCATATTTCTTTTTTTCATGTGGCAGGGAGCCAGACTTAAACATAAAACAAATAAATAGCATAAAGTATTAGAAAACTGCAAGCTCTAACACATTCTCTTTCTTGCTTTCTGCTCTACCCTAATCCCTGCAGCAAGACTGTTACACTACTACTTAAGAAAAATTATGTAATCATTAAACCCTCAATGTCTACTTTAAAGTGTTAACTTCTCCAAGTCCAGTGACATTAATTTTGCAAAGGAATATAATTTCATTTCATTTATATTGACATTTTGTCCCAGTGGTCAGAGGACAGACTCTCCTGAAAGACCATTTTTCCCTTTTATCTTTTTAATCCTGATAAAATATTATCTTATTCTAGCCTAGAAAACAATAATGAGGATTTTTTTTTTCAATCTGTAGATGTTAAATTTTAAAGCAACAGCTAAAATACTCATGACTGGAAAAAATGGTATTGCATATAGTATTACCAAATGGCTCATGTTGTTTCTTCCTACCTAATGACCCACATTTGATTTTTCAGATTTTTAAATTTTGGGATTAAAAAATATTATATTCCTATCCAAATTATGTTCTAGATTTCTTGAGCAATGTTCAGTGTAAGTAAAATACAGCCTCAGGACTGAAATGTTTTAGTATGTGTTAGCTGTTCTGTAAGCCACTTCCCATCCTGGAATATCAGAACATTTCATCCAAATCTGAATCATTTCACTGCAGAAAGGTTATTTTTGATATAAACACAAAGGGGCACATCATGGTTTTACTGCAAGTACTTTTGCTTCCTTAATTTCAAGTACCCAAAGTAATTGCTGTCCCTGAATATTTCTGAGGCCTTCTTTAAGTTATGTACACATCATTACACTAACTAGAGCAAGAACAGAGAGACAGGCAAACATACTGATGGTTCTTGGTACAAGAGGACGGCTACAAAGATGGGGTAGGGGAGATAAGAAAACTTAACACTTTTTTTTTTTTTGCAATCACAAATTCATAAAAATCCTTAAGGTATCAGCTGACTAAACTTAAGTCAGCTGGCATTTTGGGATGAATCCATTTTAACTTCTTTCTCATACTGAGATCCCCAAGATCAAATAACATAATTAAGCAATGAATACAATCTCTATTAGAATTTAAATTAAAACATGAAAATTCAAAATGAGAGAAGACAGAATAGAAAGTTTTGAAGAACTTTACTAGTACAAACTTCAACAAATGCTTTATAAAGCCCCTGCTGTCACTTATGAGATTTTCCTAACTACTGTGTGTTCTCCTCAGCAATTTCTCTTTGTGCTGCAAACTTCCAACTCCTTGCATTAGATATTCCTGTCTCAAAATCTGCTGTCTGAAAGGCTGAGTTTATTCAGTTTCTTCCAGGAAAGGATAAAAGGATAAAGCTCCTCCTTTTCAGGGATTTTCACAAAAACAAGTTTCTCCCTTTTGAAAGGAATGTAGAGTAAATGTTATGTTGAGTCCTGTGTGCAGTTTTGGGCACCACAATATTAGAAAGACTTTAAGCTATTAGAGACCATCCAAACGAGGGCCATGAGGGTGGTGAAGGCTCTGGGGGAGAAGCCACGCAAGAAGCTGCTGAGGTCACTTGGTCTGTTCAGTCTGAAGAAGAGGAGATTGAGGGGAGACCTCACTGCAGTTACAACTTCCTCATGAGGGGAAGAGGAGGGGCAGGCACTGATCTCTTCACTCTCATGACTGGTGACAGGACCCAAGGAAATGGCATGAAGGTGAGTTGGGGGAGAATTAGGTTGGATATCAGTTAGGAAAAAGTTTTCCACCCAGAAGGTGGATGGGCACTGGAACAGGCTCCCCAGGGAAGTGGTCATGGCATGAAGCCTGACAGAGTTCAAGAAGCATTCGGACAATGCTCTCAGGAACATGGTGTGACTCTTGGGGTGTCCTGTGTAGTGCCAGGAGTTGGACTTGATGATCCTGATGGGTTCCTTCCAGCTTAGCATATCCTATGAAGTACAGAGCTATTGTCTACCAGAGATTATAAAAGTACAATTCTGTACCTTGAAGCTCTTGAGAAGCTCTCTCAAAATCTGGTGTGCCATGACCTGTCCACTATAGAACTGCCGTTCATCTCCTTGTGATTACCAAGAGGAAATTCCTTGCATTTACCATTTGGGTAAGGCCAATTCACACAGAAGAATCTGCATGTATTTTTCCTAATCATCCATATTTTAGAATCAGATATTTTTTTCTTCCTTACAGTAAGTAATCTCAATAAGTGTTGCTGGCTTGTTTATTTTTAAAGCACTATATATGCATATACATGTAAGTATGTATATATAAACATATAAAAATAAGTGTACATAAATATATTCCAGTCATCTGCCTTTGCATCCCCTAGCACCAGTACTGTTTTGAACTCCCAACCCCATGTTGAACACTGACTGAACATCCTGCAGTTCATCTCAGTGCTGCTGTGCAGTGTCAGAACACTTGGCTGCAAATCAAACAACACTTTTTTTTTTCTTAAGTACACACAGAAAGTTTAAAAAGGCTGAAGGTGACATTTTGACCTTGAGGCTTACTTCACATTGTTGAAATACAGAATTTTCTTCCTTATGCCCTGAAGAAAATTTCTGAATGGGAAGAACAAAAATGACGTTTCCATGTATACTGATCTCTACACAGGAACCGACTGGCTTGATTCACAGTGGGTACCAACATTGCCAACAGACAGTGATATGTTTTGAGTTCATTGAGTGTGGGTCCAGGTACTGTGCTCATTATATGATTTAATAGGTTTTTTCCACTTGTGTGGAACTTTGTAGATGCTTTTCATTTGAAAGAACAGCAGGTAAAGCCCCTTATCCTCATGACTTACTGTCAGGTATATAAGTTTGGCTGCAGTTGTATTCCTCTCCTCTTGTCCTCTCTCTTCCGCTCCACTCTCCTCTCATCCTATATGTTAGCACTCAAACAGTAGTTGTTACTCCAAGACTGGAAATTTTAAATTTAAGTTGAAACTGGAAGAAGGGAAACACTGAAAGAGAAATCAAGAAAGAGATCTATAGGCAATTAGAACATTTTTGCGTTGATACAAGGTCCCAAGGGCCTCAAATTTTTTCAGCAGAACTAGAAAGAATTCATTATTTTGTCAGTCAGATACTGCGACTAACTTTAACAAAAACAACAGATTCTAAAGACCTGATGCAAATGCAAATAGACAAATTCCCTTGATCTACTTTCTTTCTTATGTACTGTCTTGACAGAACTGCTGAGCTTTCACTTCTAGGACAAAGCTGAAGTTTACCTTTCCTATCCAGTGTTTTGTATGGTTTAACAATGCCTTGAAGAAATCAGGGTTGGGGTTTATTTTTTCCCCTTTGAATTACTCCTTTTTATACAGGGTGTTTCTTTTTGTAGATATTTTCACTGTTGTGGTGTGATAAATTGTTGGTCGAGAAAGATTTAATACAAGCATTTTTATAAATACATTTCTATTTCTTTTAGTTTATAAACCACTGATGAAAAAATTTTTGCAAAGAATTAACCAGAAGAATTATCCTCTGTTGTGAAAGCAAATCTTAAAGAGCCAATCAACGCTGCATACCTATTTAGTAGGTATCTGGAAACTGGTTTTCAGCCTGAATTCCAATAGGATTTTGGATGAATAGGCAGGAAATTTAGTTTCCTACAAGGTTACATAGCTTCATTTGGAATGTCTTCTGGATTTGTAGTATTAGAAGACAACATTCAATAAAACAGGTTAGTGCTGCTGTCTTTTACTTCATCAAATTTTTTCCTGATATACTTAAGACAGTCTTGTCCAAACTATGAAAACATGGAAGAGTGTAATTTAGGTTCCAGTTCTGTCTGTGGACAGCATGAAATATATATGTCATGACAATACTAATGACAATAATAACAGTGGTCCCTACATCACTGCTCAAAACTTCTTTTAAAGCACTACATTTACTCACAAGTTCTCTTTGTTCAAAAGTTGACAGCAATGGACGAGGCATGTGAGCTGCATATGACTAGCTGTATATTTTTGTTTTTAACAGGTGTCAGGCTCCTTCAAATATATCTTAAGCCTGTATACTGTAAATCTAACTGCCTTCATTTCCCTTAAATCTGAAACTTCACAGCTTTACACTAAGTCAATGAGGACATGCATTGGCTTCTCTATTCACAAACGTTAACTTTTTTCTCCCCTCCAGTATGTTATGAACAACAGAATGATTAAAATTACAAGGAGACAGGTTCTGAATAGACTACTAATGTATTGTTTTCACAATAAATATCCCACATAATAAAACCACAAAACAATAAGCTCTCCTCTTTACTGTTCCCAAAAAAGCATTCTTGCATTCCCTTTAGCCCACTTATTTGCATCTTTATACTGAAGTGAGCAGATTGCTCATTGCAATATCTGTCTACATTCTCTCTCATCAGTTATATTCAGTGCCTTTCTTCCCACTTGCTACTTAGAAATTTACATTCTAATTCAGTTTGTGCTTATATCCCAAGCTAAGTCTGGAAAAGTCAAATTTTGCCAGCCTTGGGTATACTGGTCTGCAGTTCAGCATCCTAATACTCCCAAAAAACCTTGGTACTACTATTTCCCACTTATTTCCTTGGTGTTATTTCTGTTAGTCTAGCTTTGGACATGCAGTAGGATATCATCATTACCTTAATCTAAGGAGCATATATATGTCAGTCTTACAGTAAACGATAAATGGATCCGCATTTTTCTAGGACTGAAGTAATTTTTCATTCATAGCACACATGTGTAGGTATACATATCTGTTCACATGTATATATTTTAAGCCTTTTTTTTTGATATGTTTAATTTTTATTTTTTGATAATTAGAAAGCAATAGTTTTCTAAACCACTTTTTTTTCGTTATATAAATGCCTTTGACTATATTCAGAAGTGAAAAAGATAAGAGTACTCCTGCTGCATAGAATTTATCATGAAATGCCACATAAAATTGTATAGTAAAACACTGGAAATAAATTAATTGGAGCTTTTAAAAAGTTTTTAACAAAAGATATTTTCATTGAAGCATGCTGTTTTGGTGAATAGTTCTTCAAGATATTGGTTTTGATGGCAGTTTCTCTGGATATTTTTCTTGTATCTGAATGAGACAAACAAAATTAATCTATGCTTTCTTTCCACTCATTTGGTTTCTGTCTTTTCCCCCATGTAATTGAGACCAAATGGCTGAAATCTGGATTCAAATTTCAGAGCCTGGCTCCATTTTAGATGAAGACAGGCTTTGTGTTGGATGTCCCAGGAACAATAATTTTCTCCAGGCTAAAGCCTTGTAGGTCCCCTTGACTTCAAAGAGACCTCCAAACTCCAAAAAGTTTGACCACTGTAAACAAGAAGCAATTGCTCTTTTCCAGCTATCAGCTCACAGGAAATTGGCAGTGTTGTGCTTTCCTATCAATATAATAGAAGTGTTTGCTCCCTGCACCAAACTGTGATAAGGATAAATTAAATATTGCAGAGCTCAATATAATACAGAAGTCTAAATTTAGTTATTCTTTTTCAAGTTGTTGCTAGAAGGCTGTGCTTGAAAAACAATACTGGATTTTAAGCATTTCCTCAGGACAGAGCTGGCAAATTACTATCAAACTAAGAAACACAACACCCACTATTCCAAACACCTCTGTAAGTGTGATTCAGATGCAGTCCCTGCTGATGCTAATGCCACTGCCTTCCCTGATCTTCCAACTGATCCCTGCTGGGAAATATGAATGAAAATGTATCACAGCTTCACAATAAACTGTGCAGGCTCAGAAATACTTATTTTCTGGCGCAGTGTTCACTAAAGGCATGTTACAGACATCAGTGTGTGTAGCTCCTAGTGCTAAACAATATGTTTATATGATTGACCCAGAAAGGAGGTGAATAAATGAGCAGGGATCAGTAGAGCAATGGTAGAGTTGAAAATGGCAATAATTATTTCATAGAAAGAGCACATGAATACCCAATCCTCAGATTTAAAACCATCTTAGGGTTGTGTCTATATATCCAAAGTACTAAGGTAATTTCCTTTTTTTTCTTCTTTGATTAGCATTATGGAAGTATTGCTCATATTCATATCAAGCAGCTCAGTGGAGCTAGTAAAGTTTTACAGTAGTGTTCTTAGCAAAATGTCTACATCCATTTACACAGTTCAAGAAGAAATCTCATTTTCCATCAAAATTTTTGAAGCATCCAACTATCTTTTCTAAGCCTTCCCAAACATTCTAGGATAACATACAGGATTAAAGAGGTTGGAAAAGACCTCTGAGACAATTGAGGCTAACCTTTGACCAAACACCAGTGTGCCAATTAGACCGTGGCACCAAGTGCCACATCCAGTCTTTTCTTGAACACTCCCTGGGACAGTGGCTCCACCACCTCCCTGGGCATCCCATTCCAATATCTAATCGCCCTTTCTGTGAAGAAATTCTCCCTAATGTTCAGCCTAAACCTCCCCTGGTGCAGTTTAAGGCTGTGTCCTCTCATCCTGTCACTGGTTACCTGGGAGAAGAGACCAACCCCCACCAGGCCACAACCTCCTTTCAGGCAGTTGTAGAGCAATAAGGTATCCCTTGAGTCTCCTTTTCTCCAGGCTACACAAGCCCAGCTCCCTCAGCTGCTCCTCATAGGACTTACCCTCTAGACCCCTCACCAGCTTCATTGCCTTTTTCTGGGTCTCTTTCCCAGGTCCTTTTCTGCCTGGCTGCTTTCCATACCTAGCTACAGACCAGCTGATCTAGATATATTAATATTCTTGGCGCTAACCATAATAGTATCATATCTAAATCTTACTAAAATTGAGTAAACTCTAAAATTTCTTTAAAAATCCCAAACTTATTTTATGTTTTTAAGCACTAAAGGTTAGAAAGATGTACTCTTTCTTCTGTCCTCACAAAGTTGGTTTTGGTTTTTTTATGCAGGCAAGAATTAAGAAGTAAGTAAATAAAACTGATGAAAATTGAAATGATTCTTCTCCTTACTAGAATTAAAATTCTATTAAATCCATTTTAGACTTGATTTACAATGGTCACTCAAATTTCTAATTTAGCACAATGTTAATATTTACTGGCTTCTTCAGAAGAGGTGAAAAAGTCTTATTCTTCTAGTACCACACACTATAAATATACTTAACCTCAGCTGTTGCCCTTGAAGTAATAAATTACAAAAAAAATTATATGATTAACTCTGTTAAAGACTAGTCACTTACCTTCTTAGCTATAAAGATGGTCTTAGGGTTTTTTCCAGGTTTTCAACTCTAATTTCCTGTATGTCCTTTTAGCAGAGTTTGGTTTAGAACTGATAATTGAATTTGTCTCAAAGTATTAGTCACTGACATTGCATCAGTGATGGGAAAATTAGCACTCTTTCTCAACACTATATTCATCCCATTGTTAACAGTCTTTCTGATCTAAATGCTGCTCATTCCAGTATGTGACAACATATTAAAACACTTGAAGCTCAATTTGCACTGTTGCTAACACTGGATAGACAAACTATGACTGAAAAATAGTTATTAAATTCAGAAAAACAGATAAACCCACAGATTTACAATTAACAACATCTCACCAAACATCTAATCCTATTGCAAAAATTCATACACATCCTTTCCAATTCTGGTTGCTGTTATGTTTCTTTGAACATTTCCTGATATAAGGGTTTCTTTCTTCACAGATGCAACTGTAGTTCATTTATTGTTTGAGAAGCAGCCACACAGGAGGCAAGTGTTTCAATTGCTGCTGTATGGAGAGCATAAGACTTTATTCAACAAGCAGTCAGGTAGGTGCAGTTAAAAGCTGGCAACATTCTGTACAGTAAATTGAAAGATAAATATATGCTTAAATTGTAAATTCATCAGATTATTTACTCCTTACACCAGATCCCACAGATAAATGACTAGCAGTATCTGTCCACACTCATTTTTTCCCATGAAACATCCTCCAGAGTACAGAAATAAGTTTTCATGACAGAGAATTATGTCCCTGTTCCTTTAACAGCCACACATCTTGCCCAGTCCTTCTGAGAAAGACTCTGATTTCCTTCTAAAGTCAAAAGATTAATATTTTGTTTCCACTTTTTCCTTTCCAGGCTGAATAGTTTTAATGTAGCAGTTAATCAAGCAGTAGTAATAATGCCTATTTTACAGCCCAGCTTGTAGGAAAACATAAATTCCCAAAGAAAGGACATTTGACCTCTGTACTTTCACACATCCTTGTTCCAAATAGAAAGAATATACGTACATACATACATGCATGCATATACGGAAAAGCAAATGATACCACAGATATTTTGATCAGTATGTGATATTGCTGGGGCATTTAAGATGACTGTCAAGGTGCCATAAACGTTGGAGAAACAAAAAGTGGTAATTAATTCAGCCTGATGGACTCAGTACCCTAAAGCACATTTTATGCCTCAGTCTTTTCATGCCATCACAGTTTATACTACTGTAATGACCACAACAGGATCTTTACCATTGCTGAATGTCTGTCTGTGCTGTTATCCCCTCACAAGAGATTTGAATTTTCATTTTTTTGTGACTAAAAGGAGTATCCTTAAGCAAAGTAGCATTCTTTGCACTTAATTGGTTGCCATCTGAGCATTCTCCGTCCTTCAAATGTCATCTCTGTTTATCTGTAATGGAAAATCAGAACTTTTCTATTAGCAAGTAAATATTGGAATTCAGTTTACTTTCGGAATTCTGATTCTTCTGTCTTAAACAAAACAAATAAACAAAAAAGAATTATTGTGCTGGGGATGTTAGAGCATTTTCAATGACTATTTAATGAATTATGCCTCTTATCAACACATGTGTATTCGTTCATAATTGAACATTAATACACTGTAATCTTTACAGTATGATTGCTATCATTCAAATACATAGTGCAGGTATTTGGGGTTTTTTACAAGAATTTTTTTTTATTTGTATAGTAATAAAATCTAAATGTGATGCTTGAACACAGGAAGGCCTGATGGTCTAATGATGCCATATATCCATATCGCATTGTATTTGTATCAGTTATTGTATGTTACAGAAAGATCACATAGAGTTTGAAAAAGACCAACTTATCAGGAAATTGCTGTGCTATATTTTCATCAGGCCAAAAATAATTTGACCTGAATTATACTTGATTTAAATATTTAGTTTAGCAGAAATGAACTATTTTCTGCTGAATATACAGTTTAGGATAGCTACTTAAACATCTGGCTATGAGAAACACAGAATGGAACTTTAAAGCATGCCTCTTAGTATTCATAAAATTTTACTCCTATCATTCAGAGCCAACCTGTCATTATTATATTTGCTATTAACAGACTATTTCAGCTTGTTTATTTTGGAGGATAATGACTTTTACGGATATGTAGTCATCCTGTTGCATGAGAATCATTCTTGTAATTCCTAATAACATTCTTAGGAGCTACTCTTACAAATCCTTACTGAATTAAGACTAAAGGCCAGCAAAAACGAAAATAACATTGAAGGCAATGAAAACATTTGTTACACAAGACTAAAAGCCAGATGTTGGTGCTCAGTGGCCAATTAGTTAATTTAACAGTGTCTCAATATACACATATAAAGTGGTTGTGGTTTTCACCGGCATTTCATCTTGTATGCAAGACCATGGGATTATTGAAAACATAATTAAAATAGATTTAGAATAATGCATGAAAGCTATCACCTAAAGGCTGCTGGGAAAGTTTATTTGTTATTTATACTTTAGATATTTCTTATTTTCTCATCTCTGGAAATACATTCCCTCATAATTCTATGTTTTTCTCTCCAAAATATGAAGAGAAATCAAGTGACCTTTTAGCTACAGTAAATGTCATTATGACCTGTGATGTGAACAAGAAGGAAGTGAAAGTTTATTGATTAAATCCTATAAATGTCTAGCAGACATCCAATGCAAATAAGAGAGGGGTGGAATTTCAGAGCTCTTCACAGTGACTTGACTTTTACTCCTGTCAAAAAGACACACATATGACCAGCCCAGAATAATTAGCAGACACAGAATCTCACTTGTCTTAAAAATGACCTTCAATTTTATTAAACATTTATATTCTTACAGGTGTATTAGCAAGAAATAAGCCTCCATACATAATACCCACAACAGTGCTACACCAGAACTCTTCCCATTTAAGCTGCATGTTTGCACTTGCATTTTGTCATCGCTAACTGATAAATAAAAATGCTACATGATTCATTACCTCGAGGAAGAAAAAAAAAGGAAAAAAGGAACAGACTGGGATTTACTACCCTGTCTAATAATCTGCCTACTCTGTGGAAAACAGCTGGACTTTGAAAAAAAGATGAGTGCTCCTCTGCTGTGTGTGCAATCTTTGTGTGTGTTATAAATTTATGAAATTATGCCAATCACTAGCAAAATAAGAATTTGATTGTAATTAAAATGTGTTTGGGTAAGAAAGACAGGAGCTGGGAAATTTCTTTAACATTTTCAGACTGGCATATATTATTTTGTCCCATGAATTTCCTGTGACAAGTAGTTTCATTCCATCAGGATCATTACATATCTTTTTCACTTAAATTGTTGTTAAATGCTAATTGGTCTATGGAGAAAATCCATTATCATTTGTCAAGGACAGAAATGAAATTTCTGTATTAACACTATCAAATCCAAGAAGAGGAAGTTATTAATGTTTTATCATAATTAAAACATTATTTCAGTGCTTTAGAATTCAGTATGCAATCTTTTATATCAGTGATACTACAGACTGTAGTGTCTTCTTGTTTCCCATTTAGTGTGCAATCTGAGATGAAGATTGACTATGAAAGGTACAGGATGCCACAGGCTTTATGTGGTTATAAATCTAATTAATGTCAAGATGCTTAAAGTGTTGGATAATGACTTTGGAATATTAATGAATACCTCATTAGAAATATTAACAGTAATGAAAACTAGATTTTCATTTTGGTCCTAACGTTGATACAGAGAACTGTAGTGAAAGCACACAGAGATGTGCTCAATTATCATACTTAATTATAAAATCAATTGCATGGGGAAAAAAAAGAAAGTGCTGTGTATGTGCAGTAGGTAACTCATCTGGGTTAAACATCATCTGAAATACAAAAGGGAAGCTACTGGGCTCAGTAAAAATGAAGTTAAGAGAAAAGATAAATAAGAATGGCAGGTTTGACTGGCTAATTTATAGATTTGGGTCTTACTAAAATTATCTTGCACTGACAACCATCGCTAGGTGTACTATTTTCAATATGCTTTGTTGCTGGTACTCCAGATACACACATAATCAGACAATGTAACATTTGCAACCCACACGTTCCTTTCTCCATTTCTTTCTGGAGTTGGAGGTAACTCAGAAAAACATCTACTCAAACTGATTAAATTAAAGAAAGAAGGAACTTCATCCTTTAGCTTGGCTGGGAACTAGTTTTCAGAATTACAGGGTGTGGATGCTGAAAAGCTGCTAGGCAGAGGAATTTTCCATCTCCTTGCACTGATTCTGTGGGAATTTTCCTTTGCTATGCAAGCTATGTAAACAGTAAGATAGGGTTTTGTAAATAATTCTCACACCTCCGGTTTTTCCACTTACCTTTTTGGTACAGTAACATAATATTTTTAAATGGGCGTCTGATGCTTCTGCCATCACCTCAGGACAGGTGTGGACACTGTCCAATGGTCTTTTGGAACTAGGATATATAAATGATATTGTAAAATTAATAAATAATTCATTCTCTCACTGGACTCATGTGCTGCTGCATCTCTGAATTCCTGCTAAGCCTGCCACAACAGGGAATGAATGGTCAAATTTAATAAGTAGAACAAAAATTAGAATGCTGGTGTCAGAACATGGTGTCATCTTCTAGATAGCAGTCCAGGGCTCATCGGAGTTTAAGACTAAGATGCCTTGGTATGGTAAATCAAAGCTGAAAATAAGAAGAGGAGATAATGATACTGAATCCTATCCTTTCTCATGTTGCTCTTAATTTTATGATGTCCTTCATGGCAAGGAGAAGAAGAAAAAAGGCCACCCAGATGAAAATAACTTAAAAGAGTAGGAAAAGGATGCATAGAGCAACAAGTAGAAACGCAACATAAGAAGTGTGACGTGATTGTGGAATAATAAGAACAAAGAATGGAAAAAATTTGTTTGAATAGGTGGACATTAATTGAAATGTAATTAAATGATATAGAAATGATCGGATTATGTGATATGACGGATATGGTGGGAACAAGCTTATTTAGTGAAGGCAATTTAGATACCTAGCAAATACATGACTGAAAAGTTCAAAGGTATCAAATCAAGAAAGAACCAAAGTTGTGAATCTGAATCCAGCTTGCACCAACTCAACGGTGAGGACAGAGCTCACCCCCCTGCTACTACCTTCAATGGGCAGCCCAAGTAAATCAGACAGGGCAGGTCCCCTGCCTCAGTCAGAAGTCATAAGCTTACTTCAGACTGAGAAACAGAGAGGGAATTCCAGTAATGCATTGTTCTGTCAATGAAGTGGGTGACGAAGCTCAGCTGTACTCTCCCTTCATTCTCCAAAATGAGACAAACCCACAGGTTATGACTGCCAAAAGGACACAGGTAGGTAAATGATAATATTGAGACAGAGGAGCAGTGTCCCCACCACTAGTTACTCAGTTCAGAGACCTTTAATAACACTGATTCTCTCCATTGTTTTAAGGAGGTGTCAATGAAACTCTAAATTTTGCCACTTGAGGCAAACATTTTTTGCATCTTAATCATGCAATTTTGCTTTCCTTTCTTGATGGAGTCTTGAAATAAAACAAGCTAATATCCCATGGAAACAGGTATCCAATAGACAATGCAAGACCGAATGTGAGTGAATAGAAAGTTTATATAAAAATTAAATTTCTCTAAATTTCTTTTCTGGAGAAGAGAAGGTTGTGTGATTCTTCCCCTCTACTCTGCTCTTTTGAGAGCCCATCTGGAGTACTGGGTATTGTTCTGGTGTCCCCAGCATAAGAAGGACACAAAATTGTTGGAGCAACTTCAGAGGAGGGCCACAAAGTCAAGAAAAGGACTGGAGTATATTCCATACGAACACAGGCTGAGAAAGCTGGGTCTGTTCAGTCTGGAGAAGAGAAGGTTGCATAGACTCCTCGCAGCAGCCTTCCAGTATCTGAAGGGGATTTACAGGTAAGCCAGAGAGGGACTCTTCTTCAGGAATTCTAGTGCTAGGACAAGGAGTAATGGGTACAAATGGAAAGTGGGGAAATTTAAATTAGATGTTGGGAAGAAATTCCTTGTGAGGGCGGTGAGGCGCTGGAACAGCTTGCCCAGAAAAGTTGTGGATTCTCCATCTCTGTCAGTGTTCAACGCCAGGTCAATGGGATATTGAGCAACTGGTCCAGTGGGAGATGTCCCTGTCCATGGATATTCCTTAAGGTCCCTTCCAACGCAAACAATTCTATCGTTCTATGAAATTAGAGACTAATAATGTAAATCTTACATAGAAATTAAAATTATTTTGTTAATTAATCAAAAAGTATTGAAAGGCAAGAGGAAAATTAAAAGTGTTTTAGAGACTGGTTTGGTGTTAATGAAATACATATCCAATAAACAAGACAGAAATTAACACAAGTGAAAAAAAAATAGGATTTCTTTTTTTAAAAGGCATAGAAAAAATATTTGGTTTGAGTTGGAAGGTTTTATTTAGCTTTTGTTTTTTATTTCAACTGTTTATTCTTCAACTGAAAGACTCAGAGATAGAGATCACTTAGTAAAAATACTGTGACCTGAAGGCCAAAGAATTGAAATTAAATGTGTAAGTGTACAAGACTGGAAATAAAGCAAAGATAAAGGAATGTTCCTGGAAAAAACAGTGGACACTTGATAAAATGCAGCTGCCTGGGAAGTTAGGATTTGAATGGGAAAAGAAATCTCTTAGAAGAGGTGTTGCATAGACTAGAGAGAGTGATACAGATCTATTAAAACTCACAAGGTCCTCCCTTTCAAATCTATGATATTACTGGAGTGAGAGTACTAACTTTATGAAGAACCTAAATTCGGTAGTCCTAATCAAACTACAAGGAGATAAGTAGATGCAATTCAAAAGTGGATGCTTCACAAAACAGCATTTTCACAGACTCTAAGAGAACCTTGCCCATGATGTCAAATTACAACATAATCCTCTTGAAAGGAAGGGATGGAAATGAATGTTGTTAACAAATTACATTCATATTCAATTGCTGTTCATCTAAGTCACCTTTAAGTAAATGAGGTAATTAATGAGGTTGGGAAAACACCAAACACAAATCATGCCATCAATGCAAGTAAAATTATGATTTGTGCATACAAAAAAGATAATTCCTTGGAAAGCACAATAATGAATAATTATAATACTTTTGGAAACTCTTTTAGCATAGATATTATCCATGTCATTCTTGTTCCTTTTTGCTTGTTCCTGAGTTTTAGTCCTAAAAGTACTCAGTATGTCTGTATCTTTCCAATTTTTTCTTCCTCCCAAGAGGGTATTTTATTACTTTCATTCCAGCTCTGAGCAGAGTAGCATTTTTTGAAATCTAACACCACCTCTTTATGGGTGTATAAGCAGCATAACATGCAGTGTTATGGAGCAATGGAGGTGGCATCCGTCACTTTGAAGTCTGAGGTCTGATTTGGAGCCTCCCATGTACAACAGCATCAGCAAGATTGGAGCATTTCTTCCACACAAATATTGCAGTCACTTCTCTGACCTCACAAAGTTGCTCAGCAGATCACATTGCTTATTTTCAAGGTTTAATTCGAACCTAACTCCTTTCTATGGCAATTATTTTCCTTATCACAATTCACAATTACTGTGAAAACATTCTTCTGAAATTGGTTTCTCTGCTGCAAAATAAGCGAAACTGCTCAATTATTTTGAATAACAAAAACATTTCTTGAGGAAATCTTGCCACGGTTTGTAAAAACATTCAAATCCTTAAGTTTTCCAAATTAACTGAATGAATTTGAAATGGAACTATTCTAAGTGCAGTATTGAGATGTGATATGCTTATTTTATCTTGTTAAGCAGCGAGTTTTACTTTTCAATGTCATCTATATTACTCATTGAAATGAAAGTCAACTGGAGTATAGTTAAGAAAGTCTGTTGTGCATTTTCAAAATGGCCAGTCTTCGAAGAAGAATCAGAGATTTCTTCTGAACAATAAAGGTTATTAATATACAACTTGGGCGTGTTTATTAGTCAAGGAGTCGTGGAAGTTTTAGATTCCCATTAGAAAGATAATCCAGTCCAGAAATATCTGTACCTTGCCTGCCCTTTCTCCTTCACTAATAGAACTAAGATCTTTTCCTAGTTAAAACAGCAACTAGAACTCAGAGCAGGCTATATGTTCATCTGCCCACTGATATTTGTTTCTGAGGTCTTATGCAGTGTTCTTTATTGCCGTGAAAATATTCACTCCTTCAGCATAATTTCTGAAACTTTATTTCTTTAACAGTTTGCCTCATCACTATACTTACAGAAACACACATATGTATACTAATTTTTTTTTGATCTGTTTCCTTAGAAAGCCTGTATCTTCAAAATATATCAACACTAAATATTTGCAATGAAATTCCAAGTCATTTATGTCTATCAAGTGACTCTTTTTAAAGATGAATAAGCATGTTTGAAAAACATACTTTAAATATGAATCATTTACTCCTTTTCTAATGTAATTACCCACACCATTTGAAACAAGATACCTGAAGACTTTCCAAATACAAATTTTCACTATCTGTTTAACTTACATAATTAACAAAGCCTTGCAGGTTCCTTGAGTCCTTGATATTGCTCTATCATGACATAAAGAGGTGGAAAGGTTTTGTATGTTTCTCTCACAGTTTTCTGTGGCAGTATTAGCAGGGACCAAGGGATGCCGCATCCACAGACAAAGGATGCTCTCAGCTCAGTGAGAGAATGAATTATTTATTAATTTACAATACCATTTATATATCCTAGCTCCACGAAGCGATGGACAGTGTTCACATTTCTCCTAGGGTGATTGGCTAAAGTCCTAGACACCCATTTTAAAATATTTTGTTACTGTACCATAAACATAGCTTGACAAAAACACCAGATGTGAATGCTGTTTACAAAACCTATCTTACTGTTTTCATAGCTTGCATAGAAAAGGAAAAATTCTCACAGAATTAATGTGAGAAGATGGAAACTCCTTCTGCTAGCAGCATTTCAGTATCCACAGTTTTCCCTTTGCCCGGAAAAACTATGGCTGATAGTGTTCACACCAGTCCCTACTGTGGATTCCAGGCCTAACTGCTCTCCTTTCAACACCAGTACTGAGTAGACATGAACTTCTCCTAAACCAAAAATTCTTTTCTCAGAACAGCATTAGATGTTCAAAAATACCAAAATTAATATATTTCAAGCAGATCTGTCCTTTCTTGTATCAGGTAACAGTCAATATAAAAAGTGCTTGAAATAGTTGTTAGTGGTTTTTGCACAATCTGCTAGTTTTTAGCACAACAGAACTTTACACTATAGAAACTGAATTTACTATTATGAGAGATTATGAGATTTAAACATTCAAATGATTTTCTATCCATGTAGATAGTAGCCCATTTTACATATTTCCTCAAAATATTCACTATCGCAATCTGTGTGTCAGCTCCTGAGTTCTTGATTGGCTTTAACATGTTTTTTTACAAAAACTTTTTGTTGCTGTGTTTTGTACAAATATATCCTGGTATCCAGGAGCCAAGGTTTTAATCTGCACATCATCTACTGCATTACTAATCAGGTCATAGGTCTTCAATATTCTGGTTTTGGACCACTACTACAACTCTCGTATTTTTTAAGGAAAAGGTTTTTCCAAGATCCTATGAAATCTGAGGACACTACAGTCTTCTGCTGTTGAACACTTTTCATTATTCATATATATGGTTGAATATGACATAAATTTTTGAACAGTCGTTGCACATCTTAGTCCAGCATGGTTCTTCATGCAGTGAAAATACCACATCCTAATTTCGTAAAACTGTTAAAGGGAATTATTGGCCTTTGCTTGCAGATCATTTGATTTGTTGTAAATTAATATAAGTTCCAATGATACTTGTTATTTCAAGGAAAAACTAGTCAAAATGTGACTACTGTTGCTTATTCTTTTTGGTTCTTAACTTGTAACTCCTTGTCCATACAGATGTCTTTGTCCTAAGAAGAGATGCTTGACTGAAAACTACCTACGTGATGGACCTGTAAGCAGTGGTGGCTTTCCTCATCTATATCTCATGTCACAGCTCTACTGGACTCCCAGAATCCAGTGTTGCAGTCGTTTGCATGCACAGTTCCATCTTCATTCCAATGGCTTACATCTGCATGTCTGGAGTGCATGTACCTTGTGATTGTAATTATGATTAGGTGATCAGGCATTACAGAGAGTGCAGAAATTAATTCCTTTTTCACTGCAAGCATTGTTCCTCCTAAAAGCTGATGCCATTATATCATTCACACCTGAATTTTCTTTCAAGGCACCACATTACAAATTTGAATTTTTATTGATCATCTTTTTCCCTTGCATTGAGAATATTCTGGCCCTGTATGACAATTAAGAATTGTCTTACTACTCAGCACTGTGTGGTACTGCTGTGTGTTAATTGCTTCACAAAGGGATAACATCTCTTTTTTCCTGTCTTTCTTACTGACAGACTACGCGCACCCAGTTGGAATATCAACAGTTGAATGAATGGCAGCTTACTTTCCTTGAGAGTTATGACAGAGTCCTTTACCTACCTTGAGGGTCATGAGAGAGATTGCAAACATGCTACAAATATCATCCCTTTCACTGGAAATTTCTGCGTCCTCCATCTCTGCATGTATTCAATCTCTTTAGATCTTCCTGCTGTACTTTCAGCATAGGGAAATAAGTATTCCCATTTCTTAAAATTTTTCCTCTGCAATACCATTTGGTCCATCCTGTGGTCCAAATTCCTTCAGTTCTATGCTGATTATTTGTGCTGAATCATTGATTTGCAGTTTTCATTGCCTTTTATGGAGAAATCAACTGCCCTCTTTAACCTGGATGCATGACACTTGAATTAACTCTCTGCCTTTTAATTAAAAATTTAATGTAAAATTTTTAATTTATCTTTAATCACAGGATTTTTTCACTATCCACAAAGTTAATGAGTTCCCAACTCTAGCAAAAACATTTTTTCTGATTCTTAGCATCAGACAAAAAAATCTTTGTATTGTTTTATTTTCTAAGGGTGAAGTATTTATCTTATAATTTCATTAGTCGTGCCCATGTGTCAGATAACATTGCTGACAGTATTTTCACAGATGTCAATTCTTATGTATCAGACATGGTATTGATTCATGAGACTTTATTCTGAGTTACTTAAAGGCCCAGTCTTAAGTCTTTGTAACATGAACATGTGTGAGACCCTCTCCTATGTCTATGTACCAGCTGACCTATATCCACTAATATATACAAATAAATTTTTATCTGGAAGTCCAGAATTCTGTTCTGTTTCTATAATTCTCTGATACCCTTTTTCCTCTGCTTTTAATTACTGCACTATTTGCTTATTAATCAAGACCTCTTGTTCTGAGTGTCCTTAAATGGTAACTTCCATTGTATTTCATAAATTTATTGCTAGAAAATAAGTAAAAGTGAGATGTTCATGAAAATATGTGATCTTTCTTAAGAAAGCCATTTATCCACATGCTAAAAGCAGACATAACTGCACACCCCATAGCACTGTTCTCTGGAGTATTAACCAAATACCTCCCTTTGTAATTTCTATTCCTTCATCCAATTGTTTCCATTTTAATGAAATCATTAAAACAGGCTGGGTTTGCCAGCAATGGAGAAGTCAAAGGGCTGGGAAGAAAGAAAACAGTGTCTGAAGTGTGTCGGAAGAGTCTAGGGTATCTCAGTGAACATTTAGAGTTTCAGAAAGAATTAAGTGAGAGTCAGAAACCAGGGCAAGATGTGTCTATTTGAGGGGAAAGTGTTTCATAAACATAAATATTCCTCCCTCTGCTCTGATCTCAGCAGAAGGATTTTACAGCCCTCTCCTCAGGCTTTCCCTTCCTTGACATAACACCCTGAGGTGACCCATCCCCTCCTCCCCAGGTGTTTGTTCACCTTTCTGCAAATGTGTTTGTATTTTCTCACACAGACTGGCTTTTCCAATTATTCGTAACTAACGGCTGTGTCTGCAAATGTTAGGCTTTAAGATGCAGTAGAGTATTATGCATAAGAATATGGATTTCTGTACAAATAGATTTTGAAAATGGGGAAACAGAGTTTTCAAGAAGCAAGTGATGACAAAAACACACACAATAAAATGTCAGATTTCTAATTTCTCCTCTCTTCTCAATTGGACAATAACCCTTTTTCCCCTTGGAAGTTGAAGTGTGAAGTCTGAATGCAAACCTAGCCATAATTGCCTTTGCTGTACACTAAATCACAGGAAATGTGAAAGATAGAGTACCAGCAGGAAGATAATTTGTTGGGCAGATTATGTTAGAGGTAAGTCAATCCTAACTGTATTCCCTATTATTGCAACTAGTGTATAAATAGAGCTGTGTGACCTAAGAGTGTATGTCTGATTTTGTTACTGCAGAGGAACAGTACAGACAGAATGTCTGTAAGAAATTGAAATTTATGTCTCAGTTGGAAAAGACAAGTAGATCCCATCTCATTGCCCTTGCTACAGCTAATGTGATAAAAAAAACCCCTGCTGTCTCCCCAGCCAGGAGGCACATTCCTTCAACAAATTTGCTTGAGAGTCTTGAGAAGCACTTCCAGAAGCACTGGTAAGAATGGCAGCTAAATTTCAATGGAAATAATTATTAGCTGGAAAAGAAATTTGGGGAAGAAAAAAAGTTCTAAACATATATAGAAGTTGATAAAATGAAAACTCCAAACCTGTTGATACGACACTGGCTTCACCTAAGGGTATAAATTGCAGCAACTCTGAGTCTGTCAAATGATCTAGGTTCTTTCTTCTCCAGCATATAAACATGTACAGGACAATTCATTAGGCAGAAGTCCAAATACTGCCTGCTTGAAGTGAAAACCATTTTGAATTAAAGACAAATTATTTCCATTGACATAAATGGAAAGCAGGTCAGATCATAGATAAAATTAAGACTAAAACCCCAGACAGCTCTACTCACTGTAAAGATTGCAACTATAATTCCCATTCTTAAAATATTTTTATATTTGCTATTTGACTCTTGTTTATTAGATTGCTGACTTTCCTAGAAAATTGTGTTTTCTACAAGAAATAAACCATATGTGGACATCCTTTGGGATTAAAAGCATTTTTAAGTGTAAAATATTCACTAGAAGTCAAACATTTAGGCCATTACTTTCAAAATTGATACTTTTTCACTAGGGTCAGACTTACAGTGGTGAATGAAAACATTATTCTCCTCAATAGAGTCCCCGGTTTAAGACGGAGAACTGGCCTATTCATTATAGATCAGCTACATAACTTCTGACAATTCAAATCCAGTAAGGTGTTTCAAATCAGTCATGAATTAACCAAGGTGATAAAAATAGCTATTTTTAGAAATTGGACACAGACTCATGAATTTAAAATCAAGTTTCAGTTTTACAACACCGTCGGCTCTTTATTACATTCTCTGTCCCTCCATCTGACATATTTATGAAAGACAGTATTTATAGGAGCATTGGAAAAAAATAAGGATAGCCTTCTCAGTGTCTCTACTATAACCTTGCTAAATTTAAAAGTGTATAATAATGATAGAAAAAATAGTGCTTCATACATAAATAGCAGATTATGTGCCACTGCTAAATGGGCAGAGATTCCTGATGGAAAATGAAGCAGTGTTTCTGGGGTTAGATAAGATTTGATCTCTACAATGTATAAGATGAATAAAGTATTTTAAAATGAACATACTTTAAAGCAGAGGCTTGTTTATCTGGTTGGGTTTTTCTTTGTAATATATACATGCAAGCTGAGGTAAGTAATTTTTTTATGTATCCATCTGGAACCAAAGCCCTTAATGATTCAAGAACAAAGCAGATTTGATGCACTATTGATTTTCTACCTCAGCAATAGAAAAACAATTGCTCTATGCAAAGATCTGTTTTTCTGGGTCTCTGCCATCAGTCTTTTTAATGTTTATGTAATGTAGCATTAACGTAGAAAAAGAATATCACACAAGGTTAAAAAAGAAAAGAAAAATACTCTTTCATAGGAACTTTAGGCAAGTCTTCATATAGCAAAATAACTTTTGAAAGGTGTTTAATGCATTTTCCAGTATGAAGTATCTGCACTTCTCTGGAGTACGTAAATGCATGTGCTCTCACTTCCCTGCTCTCAGGCCACATGCTGGTCAGCTACCTGCAGTGGTGCACTGACAGGAGAGACTCTGTGTGCTGAGTTTCCTTTCGTAGAAGCCATGACTACAAGGAGTTTGCCTTAAGCTTTCCTGAATCCAACTGTGGTTTGTGTAAGAGGCATCAGTCAGACAGCAGTTTGGAAAATCACTCCCGATGCCTCTAAGGAAACATAACAGAAGCTGAGTAAAGGCAGCTCCTGGTTGCAGTGCACTTGAGCCCAAAATGAGTTAGTCTCTGTTCTAGGATTTCTTTGCCTGTGATCTGCAGACAGTTTGGAGCTCTTCAGAAGTGGGGAACAAATCACAGAAGCAGCTACAGTGTAACCTTCCTGTGATATATTGTGCTATAAGGGCTATTTTACAGCAGCATTCACAAGTCACTAAAAAGTCCAAGACAAAGCAGTAATTTAGGTGTTTATAGGAGCAGACAACAGAACATTTAAGGCAACAATCCCATCAGTTAATAAGTAATTAAAGGTGAAAATGCCTCCAGTTCATTACAAAGTTCAAGGATAATACTCTGTAGAAATAGTATATGACATCTATACAGAAACCTGAAGCATTTATACATGCTGAAAATAATAACCACCTTCCTTCAAAAGTCTGTTGCAAGCCCCCTAGAAGACATGTCATTGCCTTCCACTTTCAGATCTAATACTATCTCATTTATTATGGATTGCAAACAGGAATATATTCATTTACAAGGCTGATCAAAATTCAAACTGAACATTTTCTAAAATGAGTGTTTTATGGAAATATTAATAGGATTCAACCGACTATTTGAGCCCTGGGGTGGTGTGAGAGAATGAAAGCCTGAAAGAGTTAATGCAAACCTGAAACCCTTAATGTCTCAAACACCGGCAGAAGAGAATAAGAATGTTACCATGCCAACAAGATAAGGTGCAGTTAGAAAAGGGTGTCTTGTGGAGGCAGGATGGCGCTTTTCTGGGACCAATTTCCTTATCTTGGGTAACTATAGCTGGAAAAAAGTTAGACACAGCATTGCATTTGAGTCTCCTTTTGGAGAGAGGAACTGAAATCATGAGACCTCCCCCAAATCCCTCCTGAAAAGTTTGAGAATAAGAAAATGTGCCTGCATGACACAAGTCTGTAAATGGCACAACTGAGAGGGGCTGTGAATGCACCCACTCAAAATTATACTGAGGAACCAAATAATTGGTTCTTTCCAACCAATTTTATAATTTCATATTTACCGTGCCACTTGGACAGTTGACAGTAGATTCTGAACCACAGAATTACATAATATCAGCTGCTAAATCTTTCCTCTTTTCCATATTCACGTTTTTTATTTTCTCTCCTTCTAGTTAATTCTGTTTTGTAGAACTGTGAATGTGTCCTAAAAGTGCCTCATTACAAGATTTTGCTCAAAGGACTAAGGTAATAATAAATATAACCAGAAAAGGATTAAACTGATGTGATGACCAGGAAAGAAAGTTAAAGTTTCTAATTGCAGTCTGGTTTTACCTAGTATCATTGGCTTCTTTGTAAACCTTATTTGAAGACCGATTTTCATATTTATTTTATTCAAAGAAAGATTCTCATATACTGGATGATGTTTATGATTCTGACAGGTTATATTCACTGTCAAGAAAACATAGCTTTGGAAAGCACAGAAACAGTCAAATAATTTTAAAAAGTGTGAAGTATGTTCATGCAAAGTGTGCCAGAGTGCCTGATTGATTGAAAAGACAAAATGTTACTGCTAAGTGTTCATTTTTTTCTAATTTAATAAAAAAGTAAAGAACATTTTGTTATTTTTAAACTACTAAGCTTCAGTCAGATTCCAAGAGTAAACAATTCTCATTTCTCACCTAAAAGAAGTTGAGTAAGATTATGTCAAGAAGAGCAAAAACTGTGAATGAACTATAAGAATTGTCTGTCAAAGTCTGTAGTTCACAGTTTAAGTGTTATAAGAGGTTACTGATAGGTTTCTTAGTATGAAACAAACTGACTTCTTTTCTCCCTGTATTTTTGAGACATGTCAGTTTTGTAGAGTTCTCCAAGGTTTCAGCAATGTTTTGGCAAGACTCTGGTGGTTTACGTCTTTATAAGTGAAGCCACAGTAAACCAAAAGAATCAGCTGAAACGTCCTTGAGCCTTAATGTATGAACAGAAAGTTATCGACAGAGAGAACCACAATCAATCTGTATTTGATGCACAGTAATTCATTGCATCAAGCAATGACATCCACTAGTTTAAAAAAAGCAAGGACTGCACCCATTAGGCATAAGGTAACCAGGAATCACTCTCAGCTTAGTGTGAACAATAAAGAAATAGAAATCCAGGTATGCAGTATAAACTAATATAAACTTTCAAATTCCTGCATGCACACTTTCTCCCATCCCCTTTCTTTTGTTTCAGGAGTAGAAGCAAGAAAGAAAGAGGGATCAGAATTTGGTCTGATGCATGCTCCCTTTCTCAATAGGAAGCAATGGCTATAAAGAAAATCCTCAAAGGTTTTTGAAGTTAAAACTATTTGATCAACTTTTGTGTTGAAGTTTAGGGTTTAAAAAATTAAGTTAGTTTTTTAATTCATTATCAAATCCA
The DNA here is from genome assembly GCA_013400235.1 of Oriolus oriolus. Taxonomy (NCBI): domain Eukaryota; kingdom Metazoa; phylum Chordata; class Aves; order Passeriformes; family Corvidae; genus Oriolus; species Oriolus oriolus. The sequence goes on from VXBT01010387.1 coordinate 140,197, forward strand.
AAACAGATATAGACAATACAGAACTCATTACAGAACAGAGGTTTATAAGCCTCAAGCATGAAAAAAAGATGTCTAGTATATTTGTGCAATTCTGACATGTTTGCACAGTGATTAGTCATCAGAATATCTGACACCCTTTGCCACATCTTCACAAAACCAATCTAAGTTTGAAGTTGTGCTGTTGCTGAGTTTTTTGTGAGTCAGTCAGGTTTGTTTGATTGTGACTATACATTGCCTTGAAATGCATATGACAAATACATATTTGTCACAGCAGAAAAGCCATACATCGATCTCTGGTAAAAATCTACCTCAAAACTTTTAATGCAAATTTGTGCAGTCTGAACAGCTTTGTTTATTTGGTGTTATGAAGTCAAACCTGCATGCCTGCATTTTTTAGCAGCCATTAATTGCTGTCTCACACTGTTCTCTCTGCCTTCCACTTCATTAATCACAGGACAGTGGTAGGCCAGGGGCTGCGTGATGTGAGCATCTAAACTATAAGGAGTAAATTTTCTCCTTCTGCTCAAAATCATGCAGTAAGCTGCCCTTCCAACAGTCTTTTATTTATAAAAAATATTATTTGAAAACCTCTTGTGGAAACTGAGCTTTCTCAAAGTCATAGTGAAAGGCATTACATTATGGTTCCTGCACTAGTTTCTTTATCTACTAGCTTGAGATGGTACATTTTGGTTACCATCCTTTGTCACATAAATTTAAAACTATGAAAACTTAAGACTGTCTTTAGACTACCCATGGGAAATAGAGAACTTAATAAATAACATATTTACAACTTGTTTTTGTTGTCAGTTCATTTTTCCCTAAGCACTAGCAAAAGCAGTCCAACCGCTGCATTGGGTGGCACAGGATGCCCTGTGCAGGGTGAGGCTGTGAGCTGCCCCGAGCTGGCCACAGACAGCTCCAACACCAATGGGAGCAGCACTGCAGCCTGTCAGGAACCCCCTGTGCACCAGCCTTGGTGTATTATTGAGAGATGCAGCTATCCCGGGGAGGGGACATGTGAGGAGATAGGTGAGGAGAAATGGGGGGCATGTGAAGGAGTCTTGGTTGGGGTTTATGGATGGAGGTGCACTCTGTGAAGGACGTGCCCCATGCCAGGGCAGGAACTGCTGGAGGGCCTTGGCTGTGGATGACCCATGCTGGGACAGAAACACCCCTGAGTGACTGGGACTTTGCGGGGGGGCTCAAGTACAAAATGCAGCTAAAACAATGGGAGATGAGCCTGGGGAAATGGGGATGAAAGAGGCTTCCTAAATATTTATTTAACAGACCATGTATTTTTTATATTTGAATCGATAAAGAAGGGTTGCATTAATTGTCAGTGAATTAAATTAAGTAAATTTACCCATGTTGAGGCCATTTTGCCCAAAGCAATGTGTTAATCCCTAGTGTTTTAAGATATATTGCGGTCATAGACATTTTGATTTAGATTATCCTGACTTAGTTCCTCTCTCAGTAATTTGACAGTTTATTTTGCTGACAGTGTGGCTATAACTAGAAGCATAATCTATTGTATCTGAACTGAGGAACAAGGTGCTAAGGACAAATGATAACAGAATAATTCATTTTCCATCTCTGCTATTCCCTGCAGGAATGTTTTGCATAATGAAAACAACATTCTAAATTAAAATGGTTGCATTTCCAGATCACGATTCTTGTCTTATTCAGGAGATTTTCTAAACATATTCAATGTTTTTTTAATGCTATAAATTTATATTCATTTTCATTTAATGCTAAATTTCTAGTAGAAATTGAATTCCGGGAGTCAGAAAAGGGGAAAAAATGCTGAGTTCCTGCTTTCGCTGGTCAAACTTCCGATTAAACATTCTGTGCAAAGTGTGTAAAGAAGCACTGGATTTTCAGCACTTAATTACTTTAGCCAGTTGCCATCTGTTCTTTTAATTCTGACCTTTCTTTCCAAGTTGTGGCTACATGGAGTGTCTGCAGTCAAGCCAATTAGATCATGGATGTTTCACGCTGACATTACAAGAGATTTAATGTCCACCTGCAGAACCCTGGTTGATAAATTTAATAGTGATGACAAAGTGGCCTTCTGCAACCTTCATCCAGCAAGCAAATAATAGTTTACTACACTTGGCATTGTTCATTTAAAATGTGGCACAACAAGCAGTGGCAAAATCACATTTTGATTTGTTTCTTCAGCCCATGACATTAATCATACACTGTCAAAATCTTTTCATGCTAGTTTCTCACACAGATGATGCAGGTTAACACTAAAAAGCAACCCCATAAAATTACTCTGTTCTGAGCTAAGAGGAATAGTCCCAGATGGAAATAGCTTTAAGCCACCCATTCTCCCATAAAATTCTCAGATGGTCAAGGTTGAACTTTGTAGGAAGTCTGCCACTGATATTGCCTGTCATCTGCTTATGGAAATGACTGACTGTGTAAGAGTTCTTACACTGGAAGCAGGAATACATATGAAATACTAACACATTTCTTGTAGTGGTCATATTACCAGATGATTGTCCATCAACATACAATAGTAATACAATACTATTTCAATATTGTTTACTAGTAAATGGTACCAAAGACATACTCAAGTCTATCTCAGCATTAAACGAGGACCAACCACTTCTGTTAACATCAAAAACATGATAATTTGTGAATGCATTATTACCATTGAAGAGTACATTTCTATAGGACTTATTATGTAAAAGTTTCTTTGCAAAGAAGCTTCTGGAAAAACATATAGGTTCAGTACCTGCCTGAAAAAGTAAGAAGAAAAACTCTTCCTTGAGGAACATTTTGAAGCTGACTCTGAGCACAAAGACGAGCTGCAGGGCATGATGTGAAGCCTATCAGTGTCAGCGAGAGTCAGCCCTTGTATTGATTTTAACAGTCTTTGAATCAGGTCCTAAGTGTGAGATTTTGATAACCTGTTAAAGCGTCCATATTTTAAAACTGAAATTCTTGTATTGAACCACTAACTTAAAGACAGAAAGTAAATGCTTCACGAAGAAGCACAAATCCCTATGGTTGCATGGGAACACACCACTTCAGTGCTTCCAGTGCTTACAGTGCTGAGCCAGATGGCAGTATATGTAAAGCACTATGTTGCAGAGCTTCAGAAGCAATTTTGCTGAGTTTCAAGGAGTCTAATCTCTTAATAGAACTGCAGATTATCTGTGTGCTCTTAATAGGAATCTTTTGTTCCTCTCTCCGCTTCCTTGATGCTGAAAAGTGCAATAAAACCAACTGCATTTCCACTGAATAAAATTCACTCTATTTCAATGCTAGGTGGTGATGAAAATTCTAATGAGCCACTTTGCTCATTATGTTTATTTGGCAGCATCAAACAGAAAACTCATACATCACAGAAAAAAAAGTCTGGCTGTTATGCCATCTTGCTGAATTTATACTGCTAAATGGAACATTTTCTGAACTCTGGATAAAGAACTAGGCGTTACTTCAGCTTAAAAATTGAGTCGAAATACTGAATTTCTTCTGTAAAGATTCTGAGATACTTCAACCATTTCACAATAACATCTGAATAAAGAGAAAATTAAACTGACATAGATAAACAGCATAAAACATCTTTCTCAAAGGTAAACACATTACAAAGTGTCACACAGAAATTAATTCTATTTTTAAACTGATCTGTGATGCATATATGTAAATATTAAATTTTCATTTGAAATAATTAGTCACAATAATTTACTTCTTTCCAACGAAGACCACAAACCACAATAACAGAAAATGTGTCATTCCTTAATTTCCTAGAGCATAACTACCACCTCTATGATCCTTCTTCATTACCATTTAACCATGTCTGTGGCAAGACAGTCTGGAGACCAGGCTTAATGTCCTTTTGATGCTTTCAACCATGACTTTCTACACACTTCTTTTCCAATTAAATTTGGGCTAAGAAAGAGTAGTATTCACCATGTGTTGTGACTCTTTTTGTCCCTTGTGACAATTAATACTTGTATTTAGATTAATTTTTTTATTCTATCAACATAGTTATCATATGTGTGTGTGCAGACACACAGTCACACGTGCTCAGTATCAGTCTTGTTCAGACTTTCTACTGTCCAGAATACAGCAGACAATATTCAAGCAAACAGAAGTACTATTTTGGTTTTTTTGTGACTCTTATATATACTTATTTTATGTGCTTATTCTCGCCTGGCTGGCATTTTAAGACTTCTTCAAAGAGCAGACTTCCCAACTGCACGGTTGTTAAGAGCTGCCCATGTAGTCTACTCAAGCTCTTTATCTGCTATTACCTGCGATTTTTGGGCTGCAGTTGTCTCTTCCCTGAAGGGAGGCTGAGACCAGCTCTAACCTTTTCCTGTCTCTGAATTTCTCTATCAAGGATGTGTTTCCACCTACTACAAGCTTGTACTCACAACTTTCTCCAACTAATCTATTACCCCTTTCCCTTCTCTCCTTCTCCTCACTTACTTCAGTGTTGTCTTTCTTTTCTTCCTCACCACCATGAAGCCCATAGCTCACCACCACCCTATAACAAATTCTATACCAGCCTTCTCTTGTCTTTATCTAGGCACCCCAATTGTCCTTCATCCTAACTGCACTCTTAGCTGCTCACCTGGACTTATAGTGTCTAATATCACGCCCACTTTAACTCATAATCCTTCTGTCCAAAGGTATGGCTTGAATTGATGACTCCCTATATTTGTTTCTGCTGCGTCTTGGTGAGGTTGAGCAGCAAGGTCATCGTGCTTTATAAAGTGCTCTCTGAGCCTTGTTCTAAGTTCTGGATCCTCAGCATCTCTAGATGAGGTTTACTTGAATGTCAAAGGCAAAGAAAGTCTACCTAACTCCTGCACTTAGAATCCATGTATTCAAGCCCAGATGTTTTTCCTATTTTTTTTTATTTTGTTCTTTTTATTGTTTCAAATAACTTCCAAAAAAAAAAATGCCAAAAAACTCCACAAAAAATCAAACCAACCCTCGCCTCTCCAAAAAAATCCCAAAACACATTTATAACCTAATTCTTAAGAGCAGAAGCTGAAAACCTAACTACCTAATGACATCTCTGTCAATTCAGATCATCAGCCTGCAACAGAACAGAGAAAATGTGTTGCATGGAAACAATTACCCCCTGATGCTTATTCCTTGTGCCATCATGTGTGTTCTGCTCTCTCACTCTTGCCATCACTTGTTAGTCTTATGTGGGACTGGCATTAGTGGGATGCAGTGGTCAGAGGTGGCCAGGTCCCATAACTTCAGACGTCTATTTTTCCAGATTGTGCCAGCTTGTTTTTGCCTGTTCACTTGCCATTTTTGGGAGGAATTATTTAGGTTCAATTAGAAGACTACAAAGAAACATTTGACCTCCATGGATAAGGCCAGATTCGTGCCGTGTTTATAAATTTTTTATTACTGTGCTCTTGAATTCACAGTAATGCTGCAAAGTGAATTGCCTCTAAGCAATTAAGGATCCATCAAAAATAATGTTCTTGCTATTTTTATCTTTTACAAACAAGAAATAAGTACCAGGGAGCATGTAGAACAGACCATTTTTAGGAATAGATTACTACCTCATTAGAAAGCAGTTTGTGCTGTAGATTATTAGAACATTCTTGCTCCTCATTCAGATTAGGCAGTCATGGAGTTAATTGCTTGCTGGCTAGATGAGCTCTTTCATTAGTTCTGAAGTCAGCTCATCAGTTACAGTAGTGATGACAATGGAAATCACTGAAGGAGAAAATACTACTTCATCATTTAAAAAAATTAAAACAAATCAAAGCATCAAAACCCAATCTGTATTCTAGCAGCAGCTATGGAGCTCATGTCAATAAACAATGATATACTGAGCCACACTGGTAATAGTCATAACACCTAAGAATAAAGGGAGATACTGAGAAAAAAACGAGAGGCCACTGTTCCATGAAGTAATGTCAAGAAATAAGAAAAAACACTTTGCTGACACTATAAATTACATATTTTGACAGAAAGTGGTTTGATAAAAATAAAGGAGATAGAGTTTGTGTTGCTGCATTAAAGAGCTAACAGAATGTTATGCTCAATGAAGACTAGGAGAATTATTGATTATATGTACAACAACTGAACTGTTAATAAAATTCCAAAGGTGTGTCTCGGTCTCAGTCCTAAAACTAGAAGTCAACATGGGCATATCTATCCTATTCCTGTAAGTCATCCATCATTGTTATAGCCAGCCAGAGAAGAACTTGAGTGCTACCCACAGTCATTGCAGCTGAGCCATGGATTTAAGGCTTGTATACTTTATATACAGTACATAAATGTTATCAGTGACTCCTGGGATTTAAGAAGAAACTGAGCACTCTGTAGGAACAAAGCCCTAAATAATCATTCTTATTCTATTTGAGTAGAACCTGAAGCAGAAAGCTGATTCACATTTGCTCACTGATTTCATTACAATGCACAAAAAGGAGACAGTCAAAAATAGCAGAAATATTTCATTTCACAGCTTTTTGGTTTAACCAGCAAATTAAGCAAGAATAGCAAAGCAAATTTCCTTATTTTTAATGTCTGTGATCCTTTCAAATTTTTGAAGAAATTGATTTCACTTCCTTGAATTAAAGATTATTTTTGTCCTTGTGAAAGCAGTTAATGTTGCCAATTATTTCTTTTCAGGCATGCTTGAAACATTTTAATGGGAAAAATTTATCCTGGTGACATTTTTAAGAAGCGAATTCATTCATTCTTAGTATAAAACTATTCTTTATACAGATTAAAGAAACTGGGAAGCTGTTAATATTTCAAGATATTTAAGACATTTACTACAATCTAAGGCATTAAAGCTAACAATTTAAGAAAGAATATTAAGCAGATAAATTTTATTCCCCTAAAATTTGCAAATTATCCACCCAGCAATAACTTATATGAAGCATTTGTTGAAACAATGGAAATAATTCATAGTAATCAAGTTTTTTATATAAAATTAAAACTATTTTAATTTAATTTATTTGGGATATTAAGTAAGTTTCAGGGGATAATTTTTTCAAAAACTAGAGTGAATTTTATCTGAAGATATCAAAATTAAAGTTTTTAATTTTTAGGGTTTTTTTACATTTAGCTGGATGGCAGAAGTGTTCTCCTGACACTGAATTTGATTGTGATAAATTGACATTTTCTGAGAAAAGCGATCTGACAAATTTTTCCTCACAAAATCAAAAGATGCTGTTTAACAGAGTATGGGCAAAAGTTTGCTATCCATGATCCTTGAGGACAATCAATTCCCAGCAATGAATAACTACAGCAGCAATATTATTCCATTTGGTCTCAGAAAACTGGAGTAAACTCTCCTAATATTTATCTTTACAAAGTCTTCTTTGTTCTTAGACATGGATCAAAGTAGCTAACAGAATGAAAGTTGCTTCCAGAGTGAAGAAATTTACTAGAATTTGTACAATACTGAGAGAAAAAAGGATGTTTTTACAACAGAACTGGGACAAACTTCTATGTTTGGTTAATATAATATGAACTATCTTACAACAGGAGAGTGTTAGTATAGGTTTTCTGGTAACCAGGGTATGAACTAACAACCTATATCATCACAGAGAACATATAGTGATAAGAAATTTAATTGCCCATAGTTAATTTATATAAGTCCAGCTTGAAATGCCTGGAACAATCTGTAAACTATTTGAAATGTCTTCAAAAGCTTCAATGATCGAGCAGCATGAATTTCATATTAATAGTTCTCTTTCTAAAATACGAACTCATTTAACTGTGAACCAAACTTTATCTGTGAATTAAACATTCCAAAGCCCAGTCTAAATTATTCAGGTCCTTTCCATGCAACGATAATCACAGAATCATGGAATGGTATAAGCTGAAAGAAACCTTAAAGACCATCTAGTTTTATGCCCCTGCCACTGGCAGGGACACCTTCCATTAGACCACGTGGCTCAACCTGCTTTAACATCTGTAAAGCACAGAAGAATCTATTCTAGACTTCCTAACATGGGACTGTAGTGAAGTGGGGGTTGGTCTCTTCTGCCATGTCTCAAGTGAAAGGATGAGAGGAAATGGCTCTAAGCTCCATAAGGGGAGGTTCAGCTTAGATATTAGAATTTTTTTTTTTCACTGAAGGAGTGGTTAGGCACTGAAATAAGTTGCCCCAGCAAGGTGGTGGAGTCACCATCTCTGGAAGTGTTGAAGAGGTGTCCAGATATTCAGAGAAAGGCAACAAGGCTTGTGAAGGGTCTGGAACACAAGTCCTGTGAAAATTGGCTGAAGGAGCTGAGGTTGTTTAGCCTGGAGAACAGAAGGCTCAGAGAAGAACTTATCACTCTCTACAACCACCTGAAAGTGGCCAAGTGGGTGTCAGCCTCTTCTCAGGCAACCGCAACAGGATGAGACAGACTTAAGCTGCACCAGGGACATTAGGAGGAATTTCTTCACAGAAAGGGTGATTAGATATTGGAATGGGATGCCCAGGGAGGTGGTGGAGCCACCATCCCTGGGAGTGGCCAAGAAAAGACCGGATGTGGCACTCAGTGCCATGGTCTAGTTGTCCTGGTCCTGTTCTGTCAAAGGTTGGACTTTATGATCTCAGAGATCTTTTCCAGTCTAATTGTTTCTATCTGCAACACCAAACAAACAGCAGTCTGGGCCTACCAAGCTTAATTACTATCGCATATTTCAGAGGTTAAATTTTATTATCAGAACTTCTTTCATAAATGATTGCTCTGAAGACACTCAGGAAAAGCTTCACAGAATCTTGCTGAAACACAAAATTGTTAAGCTTGCTAAATCATTTAGTCACGGATCTGTAGAAAAATTTAGGCTGAAAGAGACCTCTGAGATCCTCTAGCCCAGAATAGGATCAATTTGGATGTTTGATCTAATTAGAAATTTAGATCAGGTTGTTCAGGACCTCAACCAACAGAATTTTGAGCCTCTCCAAGGAGTTAATAAAACTATCATTATATTTTCCTGATTATGTCAGTCAGCTTCCTCTCTCGTTCCAGCAAGTCCACTTGGTGAAGCTCCTTAGCTTTGAATGATTTGGATGGTGCTTTGGAAGCATTTATTTCAAGAATGGACATATTGGTGCAAATTCTTCAGTGCCAGTTTCACATATAGGCCCTTGTCCGCAGGCTGGCTGTGACTGAACCGCATGGGAATTTCCCAACCTTGTCAGTGTTACATTAACCAAAGTGCCAATTCTGAATGAGACCAGAGCTGTCTCACATCTATCTGTAAAACTGACTTTATAGAATGGATATCCCTCATATGGTGTATCTTATTTGCCTAAGGAGCCTGAAAGAACCATCTGGTCGGTTTTGATCCTCATAGTTATTGTGATGAGAAACTCATTCAGGCAATTCTTCCACAGTTGCAAAAAAAGTGGTGAGACAGGCTGTATTTGTAAGAGATAAAAAAAAGATCTCAAATGCTGCTAAATATGTTTCAGGATAATGGCATCAATAGCACATCTGATGAGTATTTAGAATAAGTGAATGCTGAATGCCTTATCAGTGATAACACAGACAAAGGTTATTGCCATGTGCCACACATCAAACATTGATCCCACTGCAATTAATTTAAGTGAAAAATTGTCTCCATCAGCAAATGCTTTTGCACAACATCAAAGCCTGTTTCTTTGTTGTTCCTCTTCTTTTTAGTGGGAAACTTCGACCTGTCCAACTAAGTTAGAAATCTCTGTTTCTTTTAATTTATTAGTTTCCCATGCTTTGTAATTAACCTCCCAACCTTGTATCCTGAATGGTGAAGAAAATTTTACTGATGTTTTGATTAATGAAGTTCTTTTTTCACCTTCTGGGATTATTTTTATAGAAATGTAAGTATTGTAATATAAATATGATGCAAATCACCTTCAGCCAGTTTTGAACATGTTAAGAGACCTTCTACTGATTCTACTTTTTACTATTAAAAAATCACTCAAAGCCCATTTTAACGAATGTTCATACTCACTGAAATTTTGAGTATATGTTGTTGTTATTAGAAGGTATTAGTAACAAAGTTAGCTTCAAACAAACAATAAGAACCTTTTGAAAGATGATGGCAACTTAGATACCACACACTGGTAGTCAGCATGTCTTTGCAAAGACACTAAAGAAAACAAACTCTTGTAATGCGAGAGAGGTAAAATTCCATCAGCAGTTACTCGAACACAAATAGAAACAATGGGCCACCTTAGATATTTGTTGAAAATACCAAGTACAAAATGTGCGAAACAGAAACAATAATTAGAGCACAGGGTAACTGCATTGTGCTCAAAAGAGGCCTGGGGCAAACTGTTTGAGCAACAATTATGGGCATAATATAAATCAGTTCTAGAGGTCACTAGAGGCACTGAGCAGTGTGAACACAAAGCCACACTTTTCATTTTACTCTGCCCAAGTCACATGGTGGAACTGATTAATTGGCTGTGGTCAATGCCACAGGATTGACTACAGAAGGACTAAGGTAAAAAGTAGAGCAAGCAGCTTTGCTGAGCAGAGCACAGACAGAGTCCAGTTTGTTTCCAGTTTACTGTATTATCTTTGTCTTCTTTTTAAATTATGGCAAAAGAATTATTATTATAAATGAAAGTCTGGCAGACTTTTCAAAGGACAACAAAAAAAATTTAAGTAGAGGATCAACAGCAGAATTATTATAAAGCATTTGCAAATTATAGGTATCATATAAAAATACAGCATTTCTGTAATTATTCTGATTAATACTTATTTTGCAAAAAAATGTTGCTCTCTTTCAAGAAAAAAAGACTGAATTGATTTTTCAGTATCTAACTGTTCAATACCAATATATGCATTGTGGTTTTAATACATTTAATTTCTTCATGCACTTTGCATGAAGATTGATTATATTATAGTGCTGTGACCTAACATTCTATTTTCATAACATTCACTGGAATAAGGAATGTTTCATTCAAGTTTACTTGAATTTGCCCTAATTTGTAAGAGAACATGCAGAACCAGTGAGGTATGCAGAGTAATAAATACTCTTAACTACAATTTACGAAGTTGACACACCATCATCCAAAGCTATAAAATTACAGTTTGGCACCTAAACGGATCCAAAAGAAATTTTAGCAAGATGGTGATGTGATTGCTGGCTGACAAGGACCCAGTTAAGTGGCTGAAATAGGTATCCTGCTGAAAAGCAGCTCAGCTTGCTTTTGGAGGTACATGTCAAAGACTTTGGACAACCCGAGCACCCCACAGTGAGAGCACTACAGTTCTTGTGGGAGAATTTCTGACTGATTATTTGAAGAATTATAATTTCATAGAGAAAAAGTACTTCTTATGGTCTCCAATATTGTAGCTCTCTTGCATTCACAGCAGATACAGGGAGATGAGCAGGCTATATAGAGATCAAGGAAAGAGGTGAACAAGGCAAATGGGAGGAGTGACTTAGATACAGGCAGATACCCTAGTCCACTAGACAAGAAGAAAAATAACTGTATTTTCTCTGTACTTCTATAGTTCTGTAAACTTAGAAAGCAATATCTCTATGTCACTTTTGTCCCCTTGTCTAATTTTTCCCTGTAACGAGTTTCAGAAGTCCTACATAAGGAACAGAGACTATATATACTTGCCTGGTGACTTTAAATATTTCACTAGTGCTCTGCCTGCCACAGAAATATTACCAGATCATTCACAACCTATATGGCACTTGGAACAAAAGTTACACATTTCTAGTGTTGCTTGCTAGTATAGCCCATAGGAACTTGTGAGACAGTGTCTGCTGTGTAGTTAAACCACCTCTTTCCAAATCTATAAATCACAAATAAAAGCCAGTTTTGAAAGATTTACTGTAAGATTTATAAGGCAAACCTAAATAAGAGGGCAATAGTTATCCAGATTTATATCTGAGCCTACAAATTGTAGAGCTACTAAAATCCTTCCAGTTCCTGACATCCAAGTTATATGCTTTGCATAAAATTAAAGCATCTAACTCATTTTCATAATGGCCCACAGCTTTTCTCTTCCTCAAGCTTATATATCTTTAGAAGGCAAAATAGTTGTACACCTCTACCAAAGCAGTAAAACGTTTATTTATTACCAGAAGTGAGAGGAAGGTCTTCTGCCTTTAAAAGAAGCTGCACTGAATTAATAATAGAAACATATTGTAATCTTAATATGATACAAAAAAACCTAAGTAAATCACCTGATGTTGCATTTGCAAATGCAACATCATTTCCATGGAGATGCAGAAACTGGATTTATTTGAAGCAATATATGGCATTAATTCACCTAGGAACAGAGCTAGGAGGACATATGTATTTTAAATATTAGATATGAAAAAGGAAAACCATTTAAGGGTCTAGTATTCTCATGGAGAAGTTTCCTTTGTTAAAGGAAAATATTTTCCAGTCATACCATCAATGAGCTCTGTCTATAGAGCTGAGTACTAGCATCCTTAAATTATTTTCCTGGGTTTAGATACACTGCAATGTTATGTACAACTAGCTTGAAAGTCCAGTACAGTATAATGTTGGCTGATAGTATGCAAAAGAAGAGCAATATTTAAAGTGGACTGAATTTAAGCCCATGAGCACCAGCAGCTGGTGGCTCTTCCTGGTCTATAAAATATAAAAAATATTTAACATTTCCAATTATGAAAGAATTGACAAATGTAGAGTATGTCTGTAATATCCTCAGGTACCATGTAAAATATAACATGGCCACCCATCTTAAAATTCATTCTCAGTACATATTCTTTAAACCATTTTTTAACAGATTGGGAAAAGATTTTTGTCCTTTTCAGTGTGACGGTACCGTGCCATCCAGAGGCCAACTGAGCTCATTACAACGTTTGGTTCCTAGGGTTATACAAAAGACAGCCATCTTCTGGTCAACATAAGGTTTGTTCCCTACTTCATAATTAAAAAATACATTTTTTACTATAAGAAGACCTGACTTTGGACTGAAATAACATTTATGTCTTACATGACTCTCAACATCTTCAGAGTTGTCTGTATGACAGCACTGTTCAGTTGGTGGCAAACAGGAAGCTTGAGAGGAAGGACTAACGTGAATAGCACATTAGCAGAATTAAAGTTAAGCATTAGATAACTAATAAATTAAAGCACTTAGCTTCCTGAAATTCCCAGTTCCCACACCTCCTTTCAGTCCTGAAAATCACAGTCATTGAATGACATAAAGTGGGAGCGCGTCCTCTCAGTTTTCAGTGCCAATAGTAGAAAATTTATGTACAGATTTGAAAATCTTTAAGAGTTCACTCTCAAACAGAATTCTGCACATTTACTGAATATTTAACAGTAAAACCAGAACAAAACAAACACACAAAACCTTTAATGTCCTTGTCCCAGACTATTTATTTTTGGATCTAATACCAAGACAAAGTAAAGCATATAATGCTAGTAAGTTGTTTTCCAGCCTACAGTATATATTCATTATAATTAGACCACAATATTTTCCTCTTCTATCTACAAAAAAAAAAAAAAAAATCAACTACATAATAACTTTCTTCTATGTACAGAAGAGATTAATTACACGTTAAAATTTTTGTTTAGAGCAGGCTTTTTCCATTTTTCCTCCAAAAAGGTATGTTAACAAGATTTATGTTGCTTTACTCTGTGGCAAAACCATTGCTTGTGCGTTATATAACTATTTTTCATATGAAAAAATAAAAAATGCTTTAAGACATGAGCACATTAAAATAATAAATTCTCATTTCAAAGATTAGAGAAAGGAACTCAGGAACTGAAAATAATCAATACCTAAATGGGAAAAGGAAAATAAAATTAATTCAACATTTTAATTCTCAGAGTGACAATATTAGACTTGGTTCACTGTGTTGATAAACCCTAAGCAAAGGTGAAAAACTTGACCTCTGCTATTAATTAGTTATGTTCCCAAAATTAGAAAAGTTATCCCCAAAGATTTTTTTAAGATATGAGAGAAATTGACAGGAATAGTTATGACCATACACAAGACAACTCCTACTCACAGATTTGCTGGGAATCATCAGGTTGATTCTTTTAACTATGGATTATGAAGCAGGTAGTGAGCAGCAATAAAAGCATAGACTAAACTGGCAGGGAGAGACTCAGCTGGCAGTGGAGAGCACCACTGTAGGGGGGTGCATTCAGGGGGAGGAACACTCCCACTTAGTGACAGAGTTGTGGGAGAGGGTGAGTACAGTGAGGACTATCAAAGAGTGAGAGAAAGAGACTTCTGAACCCTCACCCTGCTTTCCCTGGGATAGGTACCAGAGGCAGACAGGATGCATGATATGGAGAATTCCCTGTTCTCCCGCTGCCTGACTGAACACAGTGAGTGCCTGAAGGGAGAGGGGGAATGGTGACAAGTTCAGTCCCACCACAGGGGGAATGGTTCCTCCCCGTCGCAGTGCGCGTGGCTCCTCAGTGACGGCTCAGGTGCCCTCACGTTGTAAGTGTGTGACTCTGCAAGTGGAACCAAACAATTGATGGTTCATCTAGCATGGAGGTGTCACTGAGGTTAAGATGGCTTATGCACTATGTCAAAACTGCTCCCATAAAGAAAATTAAATGGGTCACTCTCATAAGAAACTTCCTTCTGAAGAGAACAGAAAGCCCAATATGCAGCCTGAACCCACTTAGGGAAGTCTGTGTCCTCCTTGAGCCCTGCATTAAAGTGTGCCCTTGGTCAGTTTGCAGATGACAACGAGTTGGGTGGGAGTCTTGATTCGCTAGAGGGCAAGAAGGATCTGCAGAGGGATCTGGATAGGCTGGATCGATGAGCCAAAGCCAATTGTATGAGGGTCAACAAGAAGTGCTGGGTTCTGCACGTGGGTCACAACAGCTCCCGGCAGCACTACAGGCTGGGGGCAGAATGGCTGGAAAATGGCCTGGCAGAGAAGGACCTGGGGGTGCTGGTTGGCAGCCAACTGAACATGAGCCAGCAGTGTGTCCAGGTGGCCAAGAAGGCCAATGGCATCCTGGCTTGTATCAGAAATAGGGCGGCCAGCAGGTCTGGGGAAATTATCAGCCTCTGTTCTCGGCACTGGTGAAGCCATGCCTTGAGTACTGCACTCAGTTTTGGACCCCTGAATACAAGAAAGACATTTAGGTGCTGAATTGTGTCCAGAGAAGGACAACAAAGGTGGTGAAAGGTCTGGAGCACAAATTTTTTGAGAAATGGCTGAGGATGCTGTTTAGCCTGGAGAAAAGGAGGACTGGGGGAGACCTTATCACCCTCTAAAATTACCTGAAAGGAGGTTGTAGAGAGGTGGGAATCAGTCTCTTCCAGGTAACAAGTGACAGGAAAAGACAGAATGGCCTCAAGTTATACCAGGAGACGTTTAGATCGGAAAAGGTGTTTAGATTAGAAAAATTATCAGAAAGAGAGGGTTGTCAAGCACTGCAAACAGCTGTTCAGTGTAGCAGTGGAGTCAGCATCTCTGGAGGTATTTAAAAGATATGTAGACCTGGTGTTTAGGGACGTGATTTAGTGGTGGACTTGGCAGTGCTGGGTTAATGGCTGGAATCAATGATCTTGGAGGTTTTTTCCGACTTAGTTCCATGATCATCACAGACTCCAGAAATGTGTACAGAGTATTGATGGTTTGCAGAAAATCATGTCAAAATCAGAGATGTGGGTAGTTCATGACCATTAACTTGCTTAAGCCTTCCTGTTTTTCACTTCAGAGATTCAAGGTGGAAAGATAAGTTTGTTTCCTCAAGGGCTCATAAGAAACAACATGTTTTGGAAACACACTTTGAAGTCTTCTTCATATTTGCTGTTTGGACTCATTTGTTGGAAGTATCAGGGCAAAGTCTCAAGCAACATCACTTCACTATCCCAACTCTCTTCAGACACTCCATTCCTCTTCTCCAGAAAGTTGTAATGAAAAGGTAGCTTTGAGACAAATATGGTTGTTTCTGGTGGAATAATATAAAGACCAAATGTTTACTAACAGTTGCCACATAGCACGTGGTTTCCTTATGCAACAAGGAGCAAGGGCCTATATTATTTATTCCTCCTTGAACAAGTTGTGAATACCCTTGTAATCATAAGCAATTAAAGAATTTACAAGCTATTTTCTCTACAATATCTGAAGTTCTCCACTCTCTAGTATAGCAAGTTTGAAGCAGTGAGGTCAAAGGAGTTTAGATCTCTGACTTACATTAAAATTTTCAAATTAGAAATTTTTTTAAATGTTAATTTGAGGAGAGGAAATATTTTATGTGGTAATCTTTATAGATGCACTAAGCATTGATCTTTATAGAAAATCTATGGAGACTGTTACACAATTTTTTATGCTGTAACAAATTTTTGAGCAAACAGAAGAAGAAAATTTGAAATTAATAGATTATCATTGTTGCAAATTATGTTCAGTCATTGCATTTTTTTCCCATGTTATTCTATGCACTGAAAGACTGTAATATGAAAATTCAGCTAAATTAAGCATAAATTATTACTTCATTAAACTGGTCTTCTGTAACTAAGACAAAATTAGAATTCAAAATCTGTTATGACAGATTTATAACATGAGTGATGATTAATCTCAATCAGTAATGATACACTGTAATTTAAGTACTAGGTAAATACTGGAGCTGTTTTTGTAAAAGCACAGAAAACCTTTACCCCAGTCATGAAATAGCAAAATTTATATTATAAAAATTCAATGTTGTCTTCCTCTCTTTTAATACAGTCAGTGGTATTATTATAGTTCACTAGTATTCTTGCTGTCCCTTGCTGTATTCTTGTCAACTTCCCTGTGTTGAAAAAAGAAAGCTAATACTTAAAAAAAAAATTTATTTTCTAAAGGAAGATTAGATTTACATTTGCAAATATTTTAGAAGGACAGAGGTGTGGTCCTTTGTTTAGCCATCTCTGGGTTATTGTGGTTATTAAATTCAAACCAAGTTTACTTCAGCTCTCCTTCTGCAGTCTTGCTTCTGCAAATGTTTATTTACCTGCTTAATTGCATACAATACAAGCAATCACCAATACAAGTAATCAATACAGAAGTAGATTTTGATGGAATTATACATTACTTGTAAGGGTATGGTTCTGGACATCTGCTTGAAAGTTAGAATATAAATGTATCAATGAACAGTAGAACAAAAGCACTCTAGACTTCAAATGACCATATCTATAAATTTACTATTTATAGTTTCATCTGGAATTTGAATTCTCAGGCTGTTCGAATGCCAAAATTCAGAACCTTCTGTATCTGAACAAGAAGAGGGTATGGGAAACTCGAGGGCTGAGAAGAAAACATGAACAGGATCACTTTTTAGGCATGGTCTACAGCTATCCCCACAAATTGTTACAGATAATAGAGTAAACCATGTGGTATTCAACATGCACTACAAAAATTAAATTTGGATACGTTCTGTGTCAGCTTGTACTTCTTATACAGTGCAAATGATGTATCAGTCCTCATTTTTCTAATGGCCAGTGTTTGGGGTGGGAGGGTGTTCTATATTCTTAGTTGTACTGTTGATTACATTAAGCAATATTAAGAAAATTGGAAGTTGCTTTCTATGTGAGAGCTGAGCTGCTTCAAATTATGCAGAGAATGTCAGTTTTCCTTAGAAGGGTAATCAGTCTATAATGTTGCATTGAAATGTTGACTTCACCGGCAATAAGATGCAGTTAATTAACTTGAAGCAGGATGAAGTTCATGTTAAAGAGTCATTTGAACCAAGTGAAAAAGTAAACTCAACTGAAAATCAAAAGGTAAAATTATCTTTTTATCCTATGTTTTGACTTGCCCCAAAGTCTTAGAAAATAACTTCCGAATGCTTTATTACCTTCTTTAATACTTTTTCTGCCCATCTTTAACTTTCTCTAATTTTTGATACGGTTAACTTTGTTTAAGACATTTTATTTGTTAATTTGAACTTGATAGAGTTGATCAAATGGAAATCTATCAGTAAATCCCTGAATGCCACAGCACCCCAGCTCCTGTCTCATGTTTCTAGACTCTTCTCTGAGCCAATATTTGCATTTGAAATGTATTTTCTGTGACACATCAATCTCCCCTTTGGTTGATCTAAATGTTAATTTGTGGCATTTTCATCAAGTAGCCTCATCTCCTGAGGAAAAAGGAACATGTAAAATGACATCCCCGAATTTATCTTACCATTGGTAGAAAAAGTTCAGTGCATTAAGTAAAGGCAACCATTTTTTTATCCTAGAAATTAAAGAAAATGTATATCTGGCTTTGTATGCTTATGTGAAAATGGACATCTCAATATTCGATGTTATATTTTTGGAATTCTGTGGACAATGACAAAATTTAATACTATTTAGGACAAAAATAAATGTTGAAGAGTTTTAATTTATTTCAGAGCAGAAATCCAAATTTTTAATCAGATTAATTCATAAGAGATGGTCCAGATTTCCCTTTTTTTCACAGAATAATATCTATCTTCTAAGTATGAGCTGAAAAGGCCAGCCCTAATTTATTCTAACAAACCATTTCTATGGGACAAAATTATTTCTTGTCTCATTAGCTTTCACTATTCAGTGAATTTGAACGTATTTCAAGATTAATTTGAAGGATGCAATTTGTTTGGAGAAACTTACAGCCTGGAAATTAGTTCTGTTTCTCCATGTTCCTTCTTCTCAAACTGGAACTTTATTAGAAATGGTGATTTGGTCTAATAAACTATTTCGATTTTTCATAGTTCAATTTAAAAGTTTTACAGTCCGAAGGGAAGTTCAGCCACATGTGTCATCAGATCATGAACTTTGAAGTTGTTTTTTTCCACAGTATTTCTTATTCTCAGTAGAAAATGCAGCATAAAGGACATATTCTTATATTTTTTGCCAATAGCTGTGATTCTGATCTACTTAGATGAAAGTTAATATTGACTCAGATTTTAAAGCAGGAGCAAAGCTACTGCTAGAGCATAGCATCAAAAAGGTAGGCATGGCAGAGCCTATGGAGTGGTTTATATTGGAAGAGACCTCTGGAGGCCCTGTGGTTCAAACCTGCTGTTCAAGAAGGGTCACCAATACACAGAATCTCCTGCGTTTCAGTATTGCCCCTCGTCCTGTCACTGGGCGCCACTGAAAAGAACCTGGCTCTGTCTTCTTTGCACCCTCCCTTCAGTACTTACAAACAGTACTCCAGGTGTGGTTTCACCAGTCCTGAGCATACAGGAAGGATCACTTCACTCAACCTGCTGGCAACACACTTCTTAATGCATCCCAGAATACCAGTAGCCTTTTTTTATCACAAGCATACATGGCAGGCTCAGGCTCCTGCTGAGCACCAAGAACTCCAGTATCCTTTTCTGGAAAGCTGCTTTCCAGACAGTCTCCTGCACGTAGTGGTGCCTGGGGTAGTTCTTCCCCGGCTGCAGGACTTTGTACTTACTCCCCCCTGCTGAACTGCACAAGGTTCCAGTCAGCCCATTTCTTCAGCCTGTTGATGACCCTCTGGATGGCAGCACAACCCTCTGGTGCATCAGGGGCTCCCCCCAGCTTTGTGTCACCAGCAAATTTTCTGAGGGTACCCTCTGATCCATCATCCAGGTCATTCATGAAGTAGTTGAACGGGATTGGACCCAGTACTGACCTCTGGGACACACCACTGGCCTCCAACTAGGCTTCATGCCACTGATCAACCCTGTCTCAGAACATCTGTCTAGCAGTTTTCAGCCCACTTCACTGGGCTGCTCCTCCAGCCCATGCTTCACCAGCTTTTCCGTGGCAATCTGATGGGTGGCAGTGTCAAAAGCCTCCCTGAAGTCAAGGTAGACAATATCCACTGCTCTCCCCTCATCTACCAAGCCAGTCATAATACACAATGAGCCAGGGAACACCGAATTTGGTAGCCCCTAACAGCTGTGATGAAAGAATAGTAGGTTCCTCATGTTTTAAATTAATGAATAAATAATTATTTCACTAATAAGTTCAAAACACTGGCAGCAGTAAAGAGGAATAAAGATACTGTAAATGCAAAATCAGTATCATGATAAGTAGGCAGCTTTTAAAAATTACCAACTAAGCCCTTCAGAAAGATCACTTCAGAAGAAATAGCTCCAAAGTAATGATAACTAAAAGACCAAAAACACTTAAAGGCAAAGCAGACCATATGGGGTTTTTTCTGTAGGCCAGTAATAAATGGATGCATTAGTTAATACTTTTGCTATCTGTAGAATTTGGAGAAGCTCATCACCATCATCATCATCATCATCACCATCAGTCCTACATAATATTTGATTATGCCATAACTTTTTTCATTAATTTCATTAAATTTTTCAATTCATAAAAATTAAAACAAATAGATCCAATGCTAATCTCCCTAAAACCTTATTAAACTCTCAAAAGCTCTAATATGGAGTAATAAATGCTAGCCCAAGACCTATGCATATGGGTCACCACTGCATGTAATATACATATATATATATATCTCACAGCTAAGTGTAATGCAGTGTTTTCTGAAGGCTGTTACTGAAGCTGAAATGCATAAATAATTGCATCTCTGAAAATAAGCCTATATGTCATATTTGTTAGTGTACATACACCAGTGGAATTGATAAATATATTGAAATGTCAGGTATGATTTTATGAAATATATTAAATGAGTTAATAGTGCAGTTAATATTACTGTAGAAGTCAAAGACAATAAATCAATTGCTGCTATGCAAATGTAGCATCTGAAATAATACCAGCACTTAAAAGTAAACCTGTGCTTTAAACCTAGAATATTAATGCTAATATTCAAAATAAAATGTAAATATCTTTTTATTTTATTTATTTTATTTTAGTTCTTAAAAATTCATATTATTAAAATTCCACTAAAGGAGATAGTTCATAAAATTCAGGAGTCTCGAGGGTAATTAATTCTCTAGTGGATGAGTAGTTTCACCATACAAGCTTATTCTCTAAATACAGCAAGATAAAGTAAAAAAAAAATAGATGAAATGTTAATATCAATATGTCTCATGCTGAAATACCAATAAATTCTCATGTTACAGTGAGAGGAAACATGCAATGTCCTCATGTAAGCCCAGATCTGCTTACATTCCTGAGGAGACATTGGATTAAAATTTCCTTTGTGACCTGCTTTGCTGAGTGATTTCTGCAGAAAATTTAAAATTAAAAAGTAATTTTAAAATGATTTTTTAAAGCAAACCCTCTGGCACCTATTTTTATGTGTTTATAGAAAAGTGAGTTTGTGACTGCTTTCATCTAGTTGGAGGGACAGTGTTCACGTGAAAGGTACTGTGAAGCTTCTACTTCATTTATAAAAGAGATAAGATTTCACAAAACTAAAACTGTCCGAATATTGATAAAATCCTCCCAAAGGAGAGAAACTTAAAATAGTATCTGAAACCATCTTAAAGAAATTATGAAGAGAACTGAGGAAGAATTTAAAGTGAGATTTAAACTAGTCAAATGCCTGAAGAGTGGCTTGTAGACAGATTGCAGAGCCACAGAGCTGGACTCAAAATATTTTTGCTCACCCAGAAAAGCTGCAAAGCATCTGACAGATCCTGAAATTCAGTTCTATGTACACATCAGATTGAAGAACCATCAGCAATTTCACTATCACAGATAAGGGAGAGACAGAAAGAAAAAATTTTAAATTAGTGGAAAGCTTTGGCCATTGAAGAATGTCTTGCTTAGAGTGAGCTGAGTAAGAATGCAGGAAAAAAATTGTCAGGAGGGAGAAATGACTGTGGAAACTATCTGTCTGAATAAAAAGTGAGGGAAGCCAGAGAATTTAAGATAAGATATGTCTAAAATTTCCATTTTTCAGCTCAGATTAAGAAAATAAGACTAAATCAATGGAAAAAATTTGTTTTTAATGGAAAGCAAAACTCATCTGATTTTCTTTAAACTCAATATCATATTTCTACTGAATAATTTGAGAAATTAATAGGAGCAAATATTTCTAGCAAGAGCTTTGAGGAGTGCAATAAACAATATTATGCCTATAAAGAAAAATCTTAGTTAAACAGATCTGGCACAAACTTTCAATGTGTGGCTTGGATCCATAAAGCATCTTCTGTAACTCTGGTTCTTCTAATAGAAATGAATAGATGTCTAGGGAAAGAAATCTTTCTTGAACCACTAAAAGATTTGAAAAAAAACACAGAATCACAGAATTGCTAATGTTGAAAGGGACCACTGGAGATCATCTAGTGCAACCCCCCTGCCAAGGCAAGGTCACTTGGAGCACGTTACACAAGAACGTGTCCAGGTGGGTTTTGAATATCTCCAGAGGGAAGACTCCATGATCTCCCTGGGCAGCCCAGCTCTGTGACTCTCAATGTAAAGAAGTTCTTCCTCATGTTGAGGTGGAACTTTGTGTGTTTTAGTTTATGGCCATTGCTCCTCGTCCTGCCACTGAGCACCACTGAAAAGAGTCCGGCATCCTCCTCTTGACACCCACCTTTGACATGTTTACATGTATTGGTGAGATCCCCTCTCAGTCTTCTCTTCTCCAGACTAAACAGGCCCAGCCCCCACAGTCTCTCCTCATAAGAGAAATGCTCCAGACCCCTCATCATCTTTGTGACCTCTGCTGGACCCTCTCCAGTAGCTCCTTGTCTTTCTTGTACTGAGGAGCCCAGAACTGGACACAGCACTGCAGATGTGGCCTCCCTAGGGCCAAGTAGAGGGCCAGGATCTCCTTCCTCAATCTGTTGGCCACACTCTTCCCAGTGCACCCCAGGATCCCGCTGGTCCTCCTGGCTGCAAGGACACACTGCAGGCTCACAGTCAACTTGTCACCCACCAGGACTCCCAGGTCCTTCTCTGCAGAGCTGCTCTCCAGCAGGTCAGCCCCCAACCTGTGCTGGTCCTTGGGGTTGTTCCTCCCCAGGTGCAGGACCCTGCACTTGCCCTTGTTGAACCTCACTCGGTTTCTCCTCTGCCCACCTCTCCAGCCTATCAAGGTCCCACTGAATGGCAGCAGAGCCTTCAAGTGTATCAGCCACTCCCCCAGCTTTGTATCAAGATCAAACCTGCTGAGGGTACATTCTATCCCTTCATCCAGGTCATTGACAAACAAGCTGAATAAGGCTGGACCCAGTATGGATCCCTGGAGAATGCCACTGACTGCAGGCCTCCAACTGGATTCTACCCCTCTGATCAGAACCCTCTGAGCTCTGCCAGTTCTTGATTCACTGTTCATTCATTCAACCCACATTTCCTGAGCTTACCTATGAGGATGTTATTGGAGACAGCGTCAAAAGCCTTGCTGGTGTGAAGGTAAACAACATCCACTGCTCTCCCCTCCTAACCCATCCTAAGCCATGACATCATAGAAGGCTATTAGATTGGTCAAATGTTAATTTCCCTTTGGTAAAGGGAAAATGTAAATGTCTGATTTACCCAGATACCTATGTACTGCTTCTCAGCCAGATATTGATCCTGAGATATTTAAATAGAGATTATCATTTTTGCTATTCATCTACAAAGCAGAACAATAGAATGCAAACAGACAAAGAACTAGATGAAAACTGTCACCATCATGTGTCCTGCAACAAAACTGAGAGGAGCTGTAGACTTCCTTGAAGGTCCTCCAGAGAAACCTCAACAAAACAGAGTGCTGGGCAATCACCAGCTGTCTGAATTTTAACAAGGGCAAGTGCCAGATCCTGCACCTGAGATGAGGAAACCCTGGATGTATGGACAGACTGGGGAATGAGATGCTGGAAAGCAGTGCCACAGAAAGGGACCTGGGCTCCTGGTCGATGGCAAATTAAACATGAGCCAGCAGTGCCCTGGCAGCCAGGAGGGCCAAGTGTGTCCTGGGGGGCATCAGGCACAGCATCGCCAGCCAGGCAAGGGAGGGGATTGTCCCGCTCTGCTCTGCACTGGGGCGGCCTCACCTCGAGTGCTGGGGGCAGGTTTGGGAGATGCAATATAAGAAAGATATTAAGCTATTAGAGAGTAGCTGAAGGAGGGCAACAAAGAAGGTGAAGGGCCTTGAGGGGAAGCTGCATGAGTAGTGGCTGAGGTCACTTGGTCTGTTCAGCCTGGAGGAGAGAAGACTGAGGGGAGACCTCATTGCAGTCTACAGCTCCCTCATGAGGGGAAGAGGAGGGGCAGGCACTGATCTCTTCTCTCTGGTGATCAGTGACAGGACCTGAGGGAATGGCCTGAAGTCGTGTCAGGGGAGGCTTAGGCTGGATACTAGGAAAAGGTTCTTCAGGCAGAGGGCAGTTGGGTGCTGGAACAGGCTCCCCTGTTCCCAGGGAAGTGATCACAGCACCAAGCCTGACAGAGTTCAAGAGTGTTTGGACAATGCTCTCAGGCGTGTGGTGTGACTCCTGGGGTTGGTCCTGTGCAGGGCCAGGAGTTGGACTTGATGATCCTTGAGGATCCCTTCCAACTCAGTTTATTATGTAATTCTGTGATTCTGTGATGAAAAAGCATTGGAACTTGCGTCTCATTTCAGTGTCTTGGAAATATCAGTTTCTTGATTTAAATAAAATGAGAGGGGACTGTATGGCTCTGACATGCAGGGTGCTCTGGTGCCCCTGCACCATGGGACAGCCAGAGCAGAATCACCCTGCTGCCAGCAGTAGGCAGGTCCTCAGAGATGGCAGCTGCTCTGAGCTTGTGCAGCATCCTGAGGGAGCAGCACGTGGCAGCACACCGGGGATGGGTGCATGTACAGACCCCAGGCATTAACCTCTTCTGAGGGCATCACACTGCCAGAATACCCTGGTCTGTGACTGATTGAGATCAGCCTTTGATTCACCATGGACACTGTCAATAAAATATGCCAATTTTCCAAAGGTGTTTTTTTGTACCTGATCCACTCTATCCTAGGCTGCATCAAAAGCAGTGTGATCAGCAGGTCAAAGGAGGCGATTCTGCCCCTCTACTCTGCTCTTATGAGTCCTCACCTGGAGTACTGCTCCAGCTCTGAAGTCCTCAGCACAAGAAAGACCTGGACATGTTGGAGTAATTCCAAAAAAGAAGCACTAAATGATCATAGGTCTCGAGAGGGTTTCAGTGACACCTCATTGCAGCATTTCAGTACCTAAGAGGGTAGATCTGAGTGCAGCCTCTTGCAAGGGCATGCAAAGGAAACCATTCTATGATTCTGTGGTGTAGCAGAATACTGGCTGCTGAAATCCCCTACCAATTAAGCAAACAAAAAGCAATTCAAAGACAAATGAAAGCCTAAACCAAAATAAGAGGATTACAGTTTCGAGTGAAATTGGGAAAAGTATCACATATGTGTAGGGCAGTATCTTAGCCTGTTAGAAAGCTGTCAAAAATATTGCTCAGTAGAGACAAGACAAAACAAATATCACTTTTTAGTCTTAAACAGCAATGTTTGGTTCCTGCTTATCTGGTACTGAAGGCAACATATCATGGACTGTCTTTAAGGGATGATTTTTCACATGATTTGACAAGAAATAGGCAAACTCTTGTGTATGTCTGTATGCCTTTGAGTGCATCTATGAGTTTGTGTGTGTGCATTCACTGACATATACGTGTTTGATAGAGAGGATGGGTACAATAGCCATGTCAACTACTGCAGCTGCTTTGTAAAGATAAGCAGCTGCTGCTGTCTCAGGACACGAAACACATCTGCTGCACTCCTTTAGCCATGTCAGACACTTCTCTCAATAGTTAATCTGTGGCTCCACATCTACTACCAAACACACAGTGTTGTCATAATATAAAGGGCGCAATTACCTGGGCATTAGAGTTTTAAAGTATTTAACCACTTTAAGTGGATAATTATCCATTAATCTGAAGATAGCATCTGATTGCCTACTGCTGAATTCTGCAGTAATTATATGTTTATCCATATTATAAAGTAAAATAAACCTTTTAAGATAATAGCTTGTTTCTTAATAAGTTTACAAATGCATCATCCACAATAATTTCTCAGACAAGTTTTTAATTTTTTTTTTGTAGAACTGGATCAGTTTGAATGAGCCAAAAATTTAGTGCTAATGTCATTTTTAGCATGTTGCAGTAGAAAACAATCAAGGGGAAGCCACATTCACTCGTATTTTGATACACCAAGGATATTGAAAATGGTAGACTGTGTGATGGATCTTATGGGAAATCTGCTCCTTGCTTTACTGCTTGTTCATTTTGTCAACTACTCTGTAAGTTCCTAGGTCAGTGACAAGTTAATGTCCTATCACAACTGTGCTATGTTTTAATAAGAGATATCATAGCTCTGTGATGTAAGAATACATTTCCTGATTCTCTTTATGAAGCTTTAGCCACTATTGAGACAGAACTAATAAAAATTTACAACTGCAGGAAATTTCAGTAGTACCAGGAAAGATCTCTCACGACTCCCATTTGGCATTTTTACTTACTTCAGTGTGAGAGAAAGGGTAGTTGGACACAAAGTAGATATGACATTGAACAATTCAAAAGTACAATCCAAAATATAGATTATGCAAAATCATTGCTCTTATTTAACACAGCTGCATGAACACACAAGTAATGGTAAAAGTAATACTAAAAGTAATGCTAAAAGTTTCCAGAATTTTATTATTAATGCTGCACTCAGGACAAAGAAGAAACATAGGAGAGGAAAAAAGATGGGACAAAAAAAAATGTTCGTAATATTTCTGAATAACTTTTCTCTTTAAAATTAGGAAACGCTTTAGGGGAAAAGTTCATTCCATCTGTTAAAATAAGCACTTTCTTAAAATAGAAAAGAAATCCTGAAATAAACTTCTTCCAAAAGCAGCAATATTGATGCCTACAGACTGAGTGTGCAGAGAGCAACAGAATGATTTTGGGTCTCAGCAATTGGATTTCATCATTTTTATTAATGTACTGAATTGTATTTGTGAAATTCAAAGCTGTCACCAAGATAAGATGGACTAAAAGAAAAATAAAGAGACTTAATAAAAATGCCAAGTGGTCTTGACAGATAGAAAGAGAAGACAGTCCTGAGTAGGGACAAGCACAGTTCTTTATGATGAGCACTAAGCTATAAAGATGACATGGGGATTACCAGTAAAAATCTGGCTACACCAGTCACAAGCCTCTATGAACCCGTAATGTCATGCTGATGCAAAAAAGGACACATATGCATATATCTTCCTTGGAAGCATAAAGAATAATATGTCCACAGAGGAAGGAAAATATTCTTTTCATCTGAGGAAGATGATGGAGAAGATTTACCCAAATCCTAACGTCAGGATTCCTGTTCAAGGAAAGTGGTGCCTGAGAGAGAGAGAGTGGGGGAAGCCATGGTTATATGCTGTAGACCTCTGAACATGCTCTGTAAAGCAGGCTTTTCAATGAACAAGAGATATTTAGTCTGAAAAATAATCTAATGAAGATACAACAATCTTCTCATGCATAAAATATTGCTGAAAAGACTACTGCTCTCAGTAGTCATAGGACAAGAAATAAGAAGTTCAAATTCCAGCAAGGGAGGTTCCAGATGCATGTGAGGGACAGGAATAACGAAGTATGAAAATGGGTTCTTTAGAGAAGTTATGGACCTTCCTCATAGAAAACTCAGTAGAACTGGCTATCCTGGATTCCTAAGGCATTTAGTCTTATGTGACAGGTCTGCTCACCTGTCTCTGATCCACCAAAGGGATTTGGATGGAGAGTATAGGTCTCAAAGATATTTCATCTAGTTGCAGGAAGATACATTATGAGCAAAGGTGAAAGACTTCACTAGAACTCCCTACATTGTGGGGAACTGAGTGTTTTGAACTCAGCCTTCGCTTGAACAAAGACACTCTCTGTCAGATTAGATGTGACATGACTGTATACAAAACCTAGTTTCATTTTCACTGATTCTACCATATCATGGGTAGACAGAAGGTTTTTAAGACATGTGGAGTTTCAGCTCTATGTGTGCTGTGACAGTTTTAACTGTTTACAGCTGTCCTAGCTGGCATTCAGATCAATCTGAATCTAAAAATTAATCTTAAATTGTATTTTTAAAGTATTTTCTCATCCAAATTAACTTTCTGCATGTGCTGGTTCTGTGATGGCCTTTCCCCTAAATTCTGATTCTTCCTCTGTGGGATTAGAAAATCTGAGAAAACCACTACCCAAATCTTTCTGCAATGTCAAGCATTTTCTCATCATCAGGAAGACAATAATATCTCTGAGTTTTTCTGGGGTGGGGACAGGATAATCCATTATGTGTGTTGCATGATGGAACTATGTCTGGTCTCCTAGGACCAACTGTGTTCATGATGATTTATCTCAATCCTTTCTGTCATTTTCCCATTAAGCAGCCATGACTAAATATAAGAGTTGTATAATCCAGCATTTATATTAGAGCAATTGGCTGTATGTATATGGTACTTCCCAGTGCCTTGATCAGTATTAAGCCATATACTTTTGAAACACCACTTGCCCTTTTTATACTTTTAACAAACAGTAGGCACTTTCACTGTTCCCTTCCCTTCCCTTCCCTTCCCTTCCCTTCCCTTCCCTTCCCTTCCCTTCCCTTCCCTTC
>VXBT01010387.1:168582-190135 GCA_013400235.1 Oriolus oriolus
CCCTTCCCTTCCCTTCCCTTCCCTTCCCTCTTTCTTGATTTGATTGTCAGCTATATCTGGCTATATATATATAGAAGGCTTCTCATGCTAATGTGATACATTTAGTTTTATTTCTAAATCAATAGCCTGAAATCAGAACAGGCTGAATTAGCAGTATTTTGCTCCCAAAATGTAACAGTTAATGACTGCATTACAGAAATTTTGTATTATACCAACTGAATTCTTTATCACTTACTGTTTTATTGGAGGAAAAAAACCATATCAAATGTTGAAAACAAAATGGGAAATAACTAAGTTCTTATTATTTAACTAGTTTTCATCTGCATAGTATTAAAAATATTTGTTCTCACAGACAAAAATTTTACTTTTTATTTGATACAGATAAGAATAACCCTGTGCTGTGTATGTGAGCATGACTGGCCATTTCTTTGAACTTCTGATGGCTGTTGAAAACTTCCCTTAAACAGATGATGGGGTGTCAAAATGTGAAATGGCAGTTGGCAGCTCAGAAGAGGACACAACTTGTGCTCCAGGTCCCTCAGCCAATTGTCCCAAGGCCCCGAGGTCCCTCTTGATTGCCCGAAGCCTTCCTGTTGTTGCCCACCTGGAAAACCAGTAGCAGGTAATAATCAGTGGGCCATAACAGGCTGGGAAATTTCTTGGTGATGTCCTTTACCCAGACCCCAGGAAGGCAACACACCTCCCCAAGGGTTGGATCCGGTTGGCATACTGGGACCTGTTTGTCTCAAAAGGCAGTCACCAATGACTACTCCCTTCTTTTTGCCTTAACTGAGGAGGTTGTGATACAGGGGGTAGGCTGTCCTGCCACAGGTGACCCTTCCAAACCAAACGGACCTTCAGCCACATTCTCATTTCCCTGGTCCTCACATTCCAAGGCCTGACACCCACTGTATAAAGGCACTTGTGAACGTGACGTAGGTTGGAAAGGGATGAACCTGGTAACCAGAGCAGATACCAGTTTTCATTCCCCTCCATCTCTCAAGGTCCCCTGTTTCTGCCTGGTGGTGAAAGGGTAGAGGATGCATTGCTTCTTGTGAAGTGGATGGCAAATGGGTTTCTCTAAGGCATGGTAGGGCGTGGCTCCACCAGTCAATTTCTTCCTCAGAGTCCCTAATCCTTCTTAGTCTTTCTACTTCATCTCTCAGCTCCTCCACTTGGCTGAGCAGATTGTGGACCTGATCGCACCTCACACAGCTGTTGTTCCTGCTGTCTTCAGAGAGCAGCACAAGGCTCTGGCACTCCCTGCAGCCTGAGACGCCGTCTTTTCAGCTACTTCAGCACTGCCTCTGAGTCATGACTCCACCACTTCCCGCTTGGGAGCAGGAGAGCTGGAGCACCTCTCTCTGCTCAAGTATCAAGGCCTTGCTGTGTGGGAAAGCTTACCTCGTAACTTCAGCATGATCCTTTGCTCCAGAGTATTTCTGTTCATGCAGTTCACTTCAGAGTCTTCACTGAAATGGTCTCTTCTGTTTCCCAGCCAGAAAAAAAACAGAGCCTTTGAGCAGGGAGGGAGACAGGCTTTCCACCCTGGATGAGCTCACCAGCTCTGCAGGCATGGCCACAGCAGTTATCTGCTGAAATTCTCGTTACAGCACCAGGCCTTTGGAAGCACCAGATAACCTCAGCTCCACTGACAGGGACATGTGCTGATGCACAGGTGAGTTATCAGCCCTGAGAAGTCTGGACCCACACGTGCAAAAGAGTGTCAAAATCTTTCCCTATGGTGTTTGCAAATTTAAATATATGATTAAGGGTTTCAAGTATACTGACTTAATTCTCGTGCAGAGAGGCAGGGGAACAGAAGTGATAGACAAGTTCAATTTACTTAAATGTAAATAATGCCCATCATTCATACTGTACGGCCTCAAAAGTTGTTTTGTTTGCAGCAAAGGATGTCAGGCCAGAAAATTATGACTAACCCTGCTTAAATTACTTAGAGAGCTTTCTTCCAGTGTAACACTAACAGTCTGCCTTTTTCTTCCATAAGATTAATACATAACCATAAGGAGAAAAAAAAACCCAAAATTTTTTGGTGGAAAATAAGAGTTAATTTATAGTTCTGTATTTAGTTCAAAGCATGCTTGAGATTAATAACTAAAATATTTCATTGTACTGAAATAAACCTGATTATATTAAGTTCTCTTAATTTAGAAAATGAAAATGTATTTTCAAGCATCCTACACTATTTTTTCACAGAACTATAAGAAACATGAGAAAAATAAGGATTTCTAAATATTAGGTTTCAAGAAATTTATACGGCTCCTTGTGGTGTTGTTTCTCTAAAATGCCTATTCTTCCAATATTAAATGCTTGCCAGTTGACACCTGAAATACAATATTGCAGTTGGGGATACTGATAGGTAAAGCTACCAACAACACAGTGGAGTAACTATTGTAGTTTCTACTGTGACAAAATTTCTGCTATCACCATTACTTTTTGGCAAAGCATAGAAATCCCTTGCTTGCCAAAGTACTTTCAAGGTCAATGACAAAGCATTTACTGTGAATTCCAGAAGCTGTTTTTATTTTAACAAATTTCTGAGAAAAAATTGCCTAGCTGCTAGATTAAAAAACCCAGAGAGCCTCTCAGCAGGTGGAAAAACACAGGACTAATAGTTTTGAGTAAAAAAATAAATAAAATATATTAAGAAACAATGAAAATTTATAGAAAAAGTATTTAGCATTTATGACTTCACTTGTCATTTGCTCCCTCTGCAATTCTCTCTATTCCATTCAAAAGATAGAGTTTCTATTTTTTTCCAAAATTTAAATGACACCAAATAAAAGATCTATTTATAACAGCATGAGAATGCAAGGGAAGATTTACTTAGGGCTTATAACACTTTTGGGACCAAGTCTTGAACCTACAAATGCTCTGTAGGCATATGATAACAATTTTGTAAAGCAGACATTGTTGTGTCTTAGCACTCCAGTCAGATATACAGTGGAGTACATGTGCTTCTCAGAAACTGATTAATAGCAATTTTCTGACCTTTGAAACAGTACTAATTAGTGCTATTGTTTTTACACACAAAAATTAAGAATTTCTGTAGCCTGCTAGTTTGGAGACTAAAGTCTATGAGGAAGTACTCAGATAACACTTTGCTTGAAAGCATTTAATTTCTTTACACTTAAGTTCTTTACAATTAAAAGAAAAGGTCAATTTTAAAAGCAGAATACACCTCACAGAATACTTAGAGGGCCAATGTAACTGCTTTTCCCAACTCTGCTTTTAGTAGATTCCTGCATCAGAAAATGGTGGAATTTTAAGGGCTTGACTTAATTTTGCATGACCATAACTAACCCTTCTTGGCCTCTTCACTGACATTATCTGTCTTTAGAGAGATTATTTTACTGAAGGATATGCATGCAATTGCAAGAGACAGCCTGTCCTTTAGTGGTGATCAGGGATCAGCATATAGTAACTTCTCTCAGTCGTTTTCTGGAAAATTTTTTATGAGCTCTGAGGTTGTACTGAAAGGCATAGTACTAGAAGGCTACAATAGTTTAAGAGTGAGGGCTATGCCCTATGTAGAGAAATATGCCTTATGTTTTTAATGTGTTTATGAAGCTATCTATGAAGAACAGCCTGATATGAGTTCTGCTTATTCAGACGCTAGAGGAGAAGGTAAGCTATATTGGTTTTCTGAGTCTCCTGCAGGTTTGACCGAGTTTTCCTAATGGAAAAAAAAGGAGCCCTGTGTGAGATCTTTAAGATGTGCTGGCAATGGGGAATGAGACAGGTGATATGGCTCCCTAAGCATGAAAAGTGCAGAGGTGAATGCAGACCAAAGAGACTGCCCAGACTGAATGCTGCAGGAAGCTGGAAAGCAAAACAGTACAATTTTCCTAGAGGACTCAAAGAGTAGTTAGTTATTCGGAGCTGCTGGTACAACACTGGATTATCACTGATGTTCAAAATAAAGCCAGTTGGGATATACAATGTCAAAAATCCTTTCGTTTGCAAGAAAGGTCTCATATGATCAAACAATTGTATTTGTGTAATGAGATTGGATCTTATTCGTCTACAGTGTGCTTTATGCTTTTCTTAATTAGGAATGATTGACTTCAGCTTCCAATAAAAGGCTGAGAATCTGAATAAAAGACCACATATTAATCCTGGAATGGAATTGATCTTGCAGGTGAGTATGATGTCAAAATGAAAATATTAATTTATTCATTTTCTAACATGGAGATTGTGAGTAATCTTATAGACTTGACTTCCTACAGGGAATTCCTACAAGTGTTCTTAATGGAGTCTGGTGGCACAAATGGTGCCTTGAAATATGTGGTGCTTCTTTGCTCTCAGTTGTGGAGGAGGAAGACAGTGTTCAAGGCTTGTCTGCACAAAAGCTAGCACACTCTAGCTTTTTCACTTTTGAATACCTTCAGCATTACAGTGGTAGCTCAGTGTACTGTTCTCATTTTACATCACCTTTGTGAGCTGATAAAAGTTGAGCATGCATTGAGTTTCAATAAAAAGAGCAGGCAGAGATGTGAATGAGATGATTTCAGAGACTGCCTTATGACTTTTTAGCATCAGGATAATATATTTCTGAATTGTGTAAGAAAATGCTGCCTAAAACTTTCTTCTGAAAGAAGAAAAGAACTACTTCCTCTAAAGGAAAATGAAGTTTTATTTTTACAATAAAAAGCCCCCAAACCTCATCACCAACAACGAAACAAACCATGTTCAGGACCTGCAAAATGTAGTAAATTTCAGATGCTTCCCCTATAACTTGTTGGGTTTTTTCATTTCCCGTACTGCTTCTTCATGTAAAGGCAGAATTCATTATATGTTTTATTTTGGAATGCTGCAAAGGGTCAGTATGTAGCATGTCTACCTTTCTCTCACTTCTACATGTATGGTCTGTATGCACCAGCTCACAGATGTAACCTGTTGGCCATTTCATCAGTCAGATGTGTTGTCAACATAGAAATAGGCAATCTGTTTGCCTGAAGGCACCTTTCAAAATCTATAACTAAATAACTGCTGCTTTCTCCTCAGAGGTAAACATTTTTAGGGAAACACAAAGGAGAGAAAGCCATGGAAAGCTACTGCCATTCTTCATGTCTAGGTTAATGTTTTAGGTTCTCCAGCTGGATTCACCTGACACAGTCTGACAGAACCTTCAGCAGTAAAGAACAGCAGTTGTTTTTCTTTGACTGACTACAGAAACTGGGGGATTTCAGACATTCCTGACTAGGAGGCATAATGCAATACCTAAATAGGCAGCTCTGGCTGCCCTCAGTTTATCATTTGAATAGGATAGAAACTGTCAGGTAACTGTGGCCTTTCAAAAACAGATGCATATGTATGTATGCCAGGTGAGTAAAAGATTTTACCTCTCCAAGACAAAACACCAACTCTTTGTTAGAGTCTATTCCAAAAACTGCTCTTTCTCATAACAAATAGCACAATAACCATGTCCAGGGGTTCATTTAGCATGTCACTGCCAAATGGTCAAGAGAGGTGATTGTCCTGCTCTGCTCTGCACTGGGAAAGCCTCACATTGAACACTGTGTGAAGTTTTGGGTGCCACAGTATAAGAAAGACATTAAACTATTGGAGAACATCCAAAGGAGGGCAACAAAGAAGGTGAAGGGCCTTGAGGGGAAGCCGTAGGAGGAGGGGGTGAGGTCACTTGGTCTGTTCAGCCTGGAGGAGACCGAGGGGAGACCTCATTGCAGTTACAACTTCCTCATGAGGGGAAAAGGAGGGGCAGGCACTGATCTCTCCTCTGTGGTGACCAGTGACAGGACCCAAGGGAATGGCCTGAAGTCGTGCCAGAGGAAGTTTAGGCAGGACATTAGGAAAAGGTTCTTCACTCAGAGGGTGGTTAGGGACTGGAACAGGCTCCCCAAGGAAGTGGTCACAGCACCAGCCTGACAGCATTAAACAAGTGTTTGGACAGTGCCCTCAGGCATGTGGTGTGACTCACAGGATTGGTCCTGTGCAGGGCCAGCAGTTGGACTTGATGATCCTTGTGGGTCCCTTGCAACTCAGCACTTTCTGTGATTCTATGGTTATATGGTAGGGGTTTTTTTAACATAGTAGCCTACTTGCTTTGTAGAATAAATACATGTAAATGTCTAGGTGTTCCTAGCTGAAGAGAACCAACATTTTATTATGTCCTTTATTATAAGATTGTTCAAAATGCTGAATTTATATGGCAGTATAAAATGAGGCTTCTTATAAATTTTTTGAGATAATGCAGTTATATTTTGTTCTGACATCACTGGAAAGTCTGCGAGAATGCTGTGTCATGTGAGGAAGAATCAGGGCTTACAGGTTCCTTGCTCTCATATTTACCTCATATAAAGTTATTTGGATAAAATGCTCTAAACTCCTTAGAAGGAACAGACTTCTTTGAATTTCATGCAGTCAATGAACAGGTTTAACTATATAGAAAATGAAAAGATCATCCTACCTCGAATTAAAAGAGATACCATCTAGAAGTGTAGTGTTCTTGGTTCCAGAATGTATGAGAGATAAGGTAGTCAAACCAGAAAAGTCTTCCCAGTCTAGCCATCCAACTGGGCAATTCCGTCCCTTTGACTGCAATTTCCTACTTCATTTCACCTCAAAGCAGATTGCTCCCTCCTCACTTCGTTTTTGTTTGTATTTGGCCTCTGAACTGAAAAAACCCCATCAATTATTTTTCATAAGTCTGTAGTTTACCCATCTATAATTTTCTTCAAGGTTCTTCTAGAAAGTGTCTTGTGGATAATCTTCCTGTCTAAAAAAATTAGCTTTCTGGTGTAATGCACTTGGAATAGACAATACATAAAGAGAGAATCATAGCTGTGATATGTCAGCTGGTATCAAAGTCCTATTGGTGAAAACAGAACCAGAAAAAAAAAATGGAGAAAAAGATTTAATAAAGAAAAGGCATTCTCAGCTTTCCCCTCCAGTCACTCACCACCCTCCCCTCTCCCCCTGCTCCTCTTTCACAGCAAAAAAAAATATTAGCATACATTCTTTTTAAGCAATTACCTTCTCTAACTGTGCTGGATAGCCTGCCAGTCACACAGGTTCTCTCATAACCTGCCACTGCTCTTATCCTATAGGCACACACTAAATCCCTTTCTCCTGGGCAGTTTGTCTGTAGCTGAGTAACATGAACAAAGTTAAAGAAGATGGTCCAATGAGAAAGAGAGAATTACTTTTCAATGCTTATCAACTGCTCTCAGAAATACACTTGGCTTTCAAAAGCAGCTTTAGTCAGTACTCCCTGTAAACCTCCTCCTCCAAGCAATTTCTTTTTGTTCTTGTGTCTTTGTCACGACAAAGTCCCATTCCTCTTGTCATAGAGACCTCTGGCATCACGGACTGTGCTTGAAACAAAACCAAATTGCCATACAAAGAAATGCGGCACCCAAAATGTCCATCCAACCTAGTAGATAATGGTATACCTACTGCATGCTTTTGCTGAAGTCTGCGCAAAAACATTAATATTATTAAAATTTCTGCTTAATTCTCATTCCATGTTGGTTCATTGAGAGTCTGTGGTTACCTTGGCACTCACTGCTTGGGTGAATGTCTGGTGAGTCTGAATGCGGTAACACCTGACGGAGAGCACATCCCCACTGCAGCCGTTCCATGTGTCTTTCTTTGCTGTAGATGGACTTCACGCTCACTGACAGTTAACTCTCTTTTCTTTTTTGACAAATTTGGAACATGAGGCTCTCTGAGGGCATGGTGAGATGGTACTGATTTTCACTTCTCCTAACATTATATTCTGAATACTTTATAGACAATATGCCTCTACTGCATCTTGCCTGTATCTTCTTCTTCCATCTACTTGCTCTAAGCTTTTCTGTTCTTGTTCTTTTCCAGCTCCACCACAACTTATACCTAAGTGGCACTAACAGGGAGCTTTCCAGGTCTACTTTCACCATTTCAGATTTAAGTCATTGCAAGATTCCTCCTACCTCCAAATGATTAATTAATATTCTTTGTCATTTGCGCAATTTACTTGGGGATGTTAAAAGGGTGTTGCAATCTCAAAGAGACCAAGATAGTTGTATTATCTATGTGCAATCATTTAAATAAAAAAGTGACAATTTATTTTTATTAAGAAAATAAACACTCTTATTTTTGTATTATAAATGCTTATTCCTGCAGTTCTTGGCAGGCTGCTATGAATATATACTATGCCAGACAAAAATAAGAATGACTCCTTTTCCAAGTTGCTCAATTAACTGAACGAATCAATTTAATGTTATTTCATTTATTGTTCTCCTTTTTCTCACCCCAACCTCTAAAAAAATTAAATATCAGTGCTTTTTTTATCCAACAGACTGGAAGTGTTGTGCTTTTGGATCTGGAAAGACTAAACTGAATGTTGTTTTTGTTGATTAGGGTCTGCTGAGTTTATGTATCAAATTCTCATTGCAATCTTCCCTAGTGTGAAGACCACATCACAGTCCACTGGGGTTAAACC
Organism: Oriolus oriolus; assembly: GCA_013400235.1. Classification (NCBI taxonomy): domain Eukaryota; kingdom Metazoa; phylum Chordata; class Aves; order Passeriformes; family Corvidae; genus Oriolus; species Oriolus oriolus. Next base: position 177,050 of record VXBT01010387.1, read on the forward strand.
GGAAAGATTGGAAAATCTTTGAAACTAAGGATTTTTTTTGGTTGGTTGGTTTTTTCCCAGCTTGCTATTGATGGAGCCGATTGAAAGTAAAAAATATCAAAACTTTAGAATATTATTTATTTTGGAAATTCTGTTATTTTGCCTAGGGATGGCCATCACTCTTTTGTCACAACTTTTTGTGCTGTGGAAAGAGGACTAGCTATTTTTAAGAGACTTTCCCCACCAAAGTGTTATTTCTATATTTAAAATAAATCATCAGAAAATGCGCTTATTTTTATGAAAACTTCTAATAATATTTTTTTGCTTTACTCTCTCTGCTAGCAAATAAGACTGAATTATCACAGGAAATAGATATTGCATCTAAATACAAGCCTTAAAATCAGGTACACATAATGAACAGAGAGCAGAGATGTATGTCAAATTTCTATTTAACAAGTTCTTAAAGTTTGTTATAAATTTTTTATAAATTTATAAAAAGGTGAATTGTTCTGTTCTGACTTCGCCTTGAGAAATGAAAAGTTTTAGGCCTTGAACATGGAAGTCCATGCTCATTTTTCTGATTTATTGTACTATTATGTAGCTAATATTAACCTACACTCTTGTGCAAGCTTCACTTTTTTCAAGGTTAGCACCGTATTAAAGTCAAAACATGTAAGATGTAACAGACAAAAAAGAAGTCAAATTAAGAAATCTTCTATTTGCACATTCATTCATGTTACTTCAGGGAGTCATCTTCTATGTTTGAACTGTCCAGTGACATATTTAAATTAGGATTTGAGGTCACTTCTTTCATACTAATACGATCAGTATATGCTAAAAAAATTCCAAAGCAATGCTCAGTTGAATTATGCAGTAGGGTAACTAATGCTCATGCTTTGATCTTCTTGAAAGTAGGCAGAGGTTAAAGCAAATGCAATCTAGAATGGATGCAGTAGAGAATGAGCAGAAGCTCTTAAAAACTCAACTTTTTCCCCAAATCCCTAGGTCTCAGAAGGAATTTTTCTATTTCTTATGCATGCTTTAATATCCTGTTGACTTCCTTTGCCTATGGATTTTTGGAAGAACAATAGTGGGCTTTTGTTCTCTCATCACACTGGGGGAAAAACTGGAAACAGAAGGTTTTGGAATGCTTTTTCATGGAAAATATGAGTGGAAAGATCTTTGACAGCAGGAAAACTATAAACAGAATTGGGAGAAATGCAAGAATTTTTAAATCATAAATTATTTTCCACCAGTATTTGATGCACTGGTTCTTGAGTTCCTTTCCAAAGGCTTGTTAAAAATGTGAACATAAGCCAATGCTTGTATTCATTTGCTCTGTATCATCCCCATGTTATTCAGGTTGCAGAGTGAAATGTTTGAAAGTTAGAGCAAGGTATAATTCCCTGTCATTGCACATAGTCCAAGGAAAATTAACAGCTCCCCATGAAAATTCGTAGTATGCCAAGTCACTAAAGGCTGTACTGCCAAGCACTTTGGAAAAGAGGTGGCCTGAGGATTCTGCAATCAATCTGAATTCTGACATCTCCAAATCTGTCTCTCAGTTCTCTTCCTTCTCCTGCTTTTGCAGTAATGTGGTACTTCCAGGCAGCTTGGTGTGGCTGCTTTATACATTGCTTAGCAGTAGTATAAACCTGGTCTGGGAATGCGCCAGGGTAAATTTGGCATGCAGCAAAGATTTTTTTCCTGAAGAACAGAATTTAACAGAAAAGACATTTCATTTCTTTGTACCTTCAGTCAAATGTGAATGTGATTCCACAAAAAGAGAAAACTCAGCCTTGTCAGCTTCACAGATTTCCTCCCTTCGTGCTCCCCAGTCTGCGGCAAATAGCAGAAATATGGACTTTTGAAAAACTTCAAATTGGAAAGCATCAGACATTTTGAATATATAAGCTCTAATAAGCTACTATTATAATATTCAGGAGAGGATTTTCTGATCGCAGGTCTTGACACAAGAAAGAATGTGTCATTCACTGTTAAAAATCAACTAACTAGTAAAAAAGCATTGAAAAGCTGAAAAAAAGTGCCAATATATTAAAAAAGGTCCTGTTAGGGCCCTCTTTCTGAAACTATCTCTATAAAACAGGTTTATTTCTTATGCAAACATAGAAGGCAAAAAAATCCCGTAACCTAAAGGGAAATTTTATGAGGTAAAAATCCTCAGTAGCTTCCTACATAGGACATAAATGAGGGACTGCACATTTTCCAGCATGTAAGTGGAATTATCTTTTTGTAAGTTATACATTAGACCCACTCAAAACCCAAATGCATTCACACACATTGTTGATAGCAGCATAGGCCTCCGGCTGCACAGCTTTATTAGAAAGAGATATGGTAGAGCACTACAGGGCTTTGTAACTGCTGTGGAACAGAGAGAGATTTTCACCTGCTGCTGTATGGCCAAGTTGTAGTAAGACATGATCCTTAGGAAGGTATTAATACATATGAAGATATATACACATATAAATCTATACTTAAGTGCACAGGTTGTTTAAAATGCATCAGGAAAATGATTGTAAAAGCATTCTATAACTGCTAAATAGAAGGAAAAAAATTCCAAGAAACCATAAAATTAAATGTAATAAAAAGAAGGAAGACAGCTTACACCATTTCAAACATTTTTACAAGACCAGAGAAAGACTAGTAAAAAAAACTAGTTCATATGTTGGACCTGCTCATTCAGTCCTTTGCAAAACCCAAACTGTTTATGCCTTATAAGAAAACAGGAAAATGTGAATAAACACCTTCCTCTGGCACCACCCTGTGACTACATCCTAACAAAGGTTTGATTTTTTTGTTGCTCTGAGGACCTCCATTTAGGTTTTCTGAATACCTGGCTAGTTACATGCCAATGATCTTAAGCATTTTTTAGTAGTATTCAGAGGAGATCCTCTTTTACCTTTTTTAGAGATTTGATCCAATGTTACAGTAGCCATTGAACACTTGTGAGACATTGCCTGATTTACAAAGGTCTAGAATGAAAAATGTCAGCAATTAATACTTATGGTCACTCTCTCTTCAGAGAAGAACAAATATCTCTACATGAAGATTTTGAAATGGTGTTTTTCTTCTTAGCTTCATATAGCACCATACATCTTTTTGACGATACATAAATAGGTTTTATATTTTTATGGTTTTCAGGTGGCATTCCTGTGTCACAGGATTATGTGTACTTTCTCTGTGAAAACCCAATGTCACTGGTTTTGTAGGGGAATGCTAAAGAACAGACTGTGTATTTCTCACTTCTGCAGCGACCCAGACTCTATGTGGAGTCATGAAGTTTCCTAGGGCTGTCGTTTCCTAGGGCTGTCGTTGACTTCTTCATCTCTGGCTGCCTCTACTGGGGTCATTCAAGATGCTTTCTTCCACCATTTTTCATTAAAAAGAGAAAAAGGAAAACAGTACTTCTAATAGCAGTCAGTAAACAAAATTATTTTGCTGAGTTTCCTTTAAACAGGGTAGGAGTGAAAAAGAGACTTTGGTTTCCATTTCTCTTCACTGGCTGGGATGGTGTGATGGCAATAAGAGTATGGTGTCGTGGTGAAGAAAGTGTGTCAAACCTGCATTATCAATTACGTACTGTGGACCTAAGCTGGAAGTTTTCATATTGCAGAGAAGAAAAGACTTAGTTTCAGATGTCAATGATGTTTTATTATTAGAAGGTATTTTTCTGTAAGCAGACTTATCTACAGAAACCATTCTGAGTACCAGACTCCCTAGTAATAAATAGTAGTGAATTCATTGGTTAAGTTTAAAATTTTAAAAAATCCCACAACATAGTATTTTGGCAAAGGTATAATGTTTTTATTGGTTGTTAGATATGTTTCTAATTGGAAATTGGAAATGAAATGCAAGACTTAGCTGTAATAACATCAAAGCCATTACAATCAAAGGTGATCTACAGTTAATATGTGTGTGTGTGTAGCAAGTAAAATTGATAGCCTAATGTATTAAATAATACTCTTACAAAAGGAATATTAAATAAGATACAAAGGATACACTGAATGAGTTTGAAGGTTTTTCTTCAACGGTTTCACCAAAATTATATTTCTGGGGGTTATATGACCCTCTTTTCTGGTCTCTGTTAAAGCACAGAAGGTAAACAAGCAACTTTTCTGATTCTAATGAGAGAGAATGTTGAATTTTCCACTCGATTTCTGCTTAGGTGGCTTTCTGCTGTGACTTTTTTTAATAATCGTAATGTGACCAGTCAGGAATGGAACCAGCAAAACTATGAAGAATTAATTAGGATCTTTTCAATGTAATGCCATCTAGTTGTTAAGGTTATTCTGTCACCCACATTTAGGGTTGTCCACCAGGCTCTGAAAACATCACCTACAATCTCATACCCACTATTAATATCTATTTATTGAATTCTTGGAAAAGATCAAGAGTGATGTAATTCAAAAGCCTTGTGTTAAGCTCCCCTTCTTTTTAATCTTGGTAGATGCCTAACCCTCATCATTGTGCTGGTTGTCATTTCAAACAGTAATGGCCTTCACAGAGCATGAAAGAAATACGATATTTGTAGCAAACTTCTGCAGTTTGTTGAAAATTAACAAGCTGGGGACTATAAAAGAGTATCAATTTTTAATTTATAAATATTTCCTAGCTAAAAATGCCTTCCAGAAAAGGAGAAATTCCAAAAAGCGCTGTTCTTAGAATACAAATTTCAGATTCACAGCAGGAAGAAAAATATCTCCATTTTCGACAAAGATAATAGCTACTGGAAATTGTATAACAGTTGCAATTATCTCACCTTTGAAATGAATAATAATACTGGTTTCTGATTAAAATAGTCTGTCATATTTAAAAGTAAAACTTGGATCATCAGTGCTAAAAAAAAAAAGAAAGAAAAATACAGGTAGCAAAGAGCAAACATTAAAATCACATTCTAATAAAAGATGATAGGCAAGTAATAGCATATCTGACAGTCACAAATGGTCAACTCGGAAACTCCTATCAAATTATTACAGTTGTCTGAAAATGCATTTAGTGCTTCAAACTGCTAGGTTCATGGAAAGTGCTCCTTTAAAATTACAGTCTTTGGAACAAAAGAATGAGTTAGGTGGCCAGGTCTGTATAACTAAATTGAAGATATTAAAAAAACAACAAAAAAAATTGCTGTCAAATAAGTCAGACGCTGATGGATTCCTGGATGATATTTAAACATTCATAAAATGTTTAACTCCATTTTACAGACATACACAAGAGCTTTATTGCACTGTTAGGGCAGGAGAGCAGATAACATTTCTATTATAAGTTACACTTTGGACCTTACATTTATTTGTGCATGAACATATCCTAACACGCACACTTAGAAAAAAATGAATGCATGTTAGAGAAGATTTTCTCATTCAGCCTAAAATGTCACAATGTTTTTTCAAATATGAAAAGACAGCAATTTTTCAGAGAAAAATTATCTTATCTGAAAAGCCTTTTTTGAACTATTTGACCTACAAAAAAAAAAAAACATAAATTCCATTTTTTCAAAATAATATCTATCCATTTTCTATTTTCTTGAGCTGCAGCTTAAACTGCTCTATTCAGGGGAAAAATACATTAACTACAGTAAAATAGTAATAAGTATTAACCTTAAAGGATAAAGAATTGGCAATTAGCCATGTACACAATACTTCTAAAGAGTTACAGAAAGTCTGTGATGTTAATATTGAATCATTCTGCAAAAGTATTCAGTTAAGACTAAGCTGTGAAATCATACACCTATGTGATTGAAGATGAGTAAGGAAATATTTATATTTTACACTCTGCATTCCCTGAAGGGGTGCCTACCGCCTACTCTACCTGATATTGCAGGCAATGGAGGGTGAGGAATGATGATTTGGTAACGCATTAAAAACAGCTCCACTTCCAGTGGAAAAGCACATGGCTGTGAAGACTGAAATAGTTTTTCCTTCCTGCCACTCCCCACCTACCCACGCAAAGGATCCAAGCTGGAATTGTTGGGGTCGTGCAGAGTAGAACAAGTCAATGTCAGCCCAGGGAAAATGCAGACTGCAACCAAGATTTCTGCAGACTTCAAAAGATTGATGTTTAGTTTGTCTCTGGATTTGAAGGCACAGCCATATTCAGGGTTATAAAAATCTAGTATAATCCCCAGTCCTTGGACCATACCCAAAAGTTAGACCTCCCTATTAGCCCACACTACTGCGAGTCTCAGTCTCATCCTGCGAAAGTTACAGGTACTGACAGCAACCACGGAATGTCTCTGCAAATCTGACATCTATTTCCTAGAGTCAGTCCAGATACACCTGAACAACAGTGGAATATGCGTGGGTTTGGGGTATGGTTACCCAGGATGTTCTCAGACAAACAAAGCTTTATAAAACAGTGGGTTTGTACACTCTCCTGAAGGAGGTGCCTCATCGTGTTCTCATAAGCTTCAGTAGATTTTGTGGTAAAGTAAATAATGTGAGGTGTGAAGCTGAGGCAGTGGCTTTGTGAGAGTTGCCTCGTCCACTACCATCACTAATACTACTAAATTTTGAAATATGTGATATCCATCAGGACCACTCTTTGAACTAGTGAAGGCTGTGAATACCTGGAAAAGTTGTGCATCCAGACACCTTTCTCAGCTGCAGGGGCTGCTTGCAGTGTTAGGGGCTGGTGCACTGTCACTGCAGCTGGATTTTAAATAAGCCATTTTGTGAACAAAACCAGTGAACTCTAGACTGCTAGGAATTTGTGATTTTTGTCCTCTATTAGACATCCTGGCCTGTGTAATTGCATCTTACCTATTGTCTCCTGCAACACCTGGATTTAAGAAACTCATGCTGTGTATAGTCCAGAAGTGTGATCATAAGGATTGGCTGGAAGATAACAGAAATGCTGAATATGTGATAGTTGAACCTTTATTTGCCTTCCCTCACTGAGAGAACAGATCACAGTCTGTGTTCTTTATCTGACATCAGTTTTCACAGAATTTATAAGCTACTGCCCACTTTTCAATTTTTCTTACTCCCCCCAGACCGGTCAGCCTGCTAGGCTGTGTCAAGCTGCACAAGGATCCTGTGCATGTTCTCAAGGATGGTCTCCACTTAGACATGTTTCCCAGTACCTTCCTGCACATCCACAGCTTTCCTACACAACTCTGGTTAATTTCTTTCTCTCAGATATCCACACCAGCATCTCCCAGCTGGTCTAGAGTTACAAGTGGAGGTACATATTTGGATATTTTGGAGCACTATGGGTAGAAGCTGGATATTAAAACATTTGAAGTCCTGTGTCTTAACAATAGACTCACCACAGCTGTCATAATGAAATACATTAATTTGCATATCACCACCAAGAGTCAGCTTTCGCGACAGACAAAACTGAAGGCTAAAAGAACACAGTTTCCTTAAAACATGGAATTGCAACAACACAACAAAAATACAGAAAAAGAATAAGGCAACAAAATTTGTGATGGAGGCTATATTCAACAATAGTCACATTTTGTTCCTAAGCATTTTGGCTAGATTCCACTCCTCTTTTTGTAAGGTCAAGCTAGAGTCTCTTTTGAATTTAAGGCAGATCTATCTTCCTTCAATTTTCTCAGGCTCTTGCTGTCTTCTCTCACAGAAATAGGTAAGAAGTGGAAAGGATGGGTCAACTCTAAGACAAAAATATGCTAAGATATACTATCCTAGCTTTCACTTGTGTTTTGGAAGACTTTGCTCGTGAAATTTGGCACTGAGACACTTCCTTGTGTCAGTCCCTTTTCTCCACATTCTTAAGGTTCTTCCGTTAACATTTCTATCCTGCTTCTTCATTATCACATTCTTGGGTGTAGGCTGGTTTTTCTTCCGTGTGCATATTTCTGTACACACATTCATGAAATCTTGTTCTTTATATTAAAGGAAACGTAAAGTGAATAGACCTCTTTCCTGTATTCATTCTCTTTCTCAATATAACATGGTTTAGCTTCCAGTGAAATTTATCTTTTTTAAGATTCTATCACAAGACCAGGTTGAAATGCTACTTGAGAGCATAGAATTGGTGGAAAACCAGAAAGGTCAATCAAATATAATAATTTCCCTGTAAGACAGGAGGGATGGTAGGAAGAGAATATGCTTAGAATGCATTTGGTAGCTTTTGATCCACTGTAGTTCTTTCCATTAACAGACTACAACTCTGACAATTTATAGACTTGCAAACCATACAAAATACAAAGAAAGGTAGTAAATAGGTGGAATATTTTTTAATGCAGGACCTCCCATGGTAGACACGGTAGAAAACTCGGACGAATTAGAATTCAAGTTTGTCTTAAATCTTAAATGCACTTAGCTAAGTTTTAACCTTCAAGTCTTTTAACATAATTATAATAAAAAGAATACTTTCTACAGAAAATGGGATTTCATTCCCTAAAAGTTTTCATGCAGCTGTTTCTGAAGATAATTGGAGTATTTTAGGTAAAGCGCCAAATATATTCTTTTAAATAGAAAGCTTATGTGCTATTCACCATGTTTCATGTTTAGAAATTGGCAGAAGCCAGTCAGAAAATTAATGTTTTTATAGCTATATTTGTTTGCAAGGGGATTAGGTCTAATGGGCCGTCTAAGATTTAGCTGCCTTAATTCGAAACATTATTTCCCCACAAGCAGAAGCACAGTACCTTACTCTTGGATATTACACTTCATAGTCAAATACATCAGCCTAAGCCCTGTATGATAAAGTCAATATACAAATTCTAATATCACTGTTGCAGGGTATTGTTCTCCAAAGCCAGACCGAGGCAGATATCTGGGGAAAGTAATTCCTCTGGCTGGTGTAGTTACCTCCGAGACAGCGCATCTGCCAAGAAAAAGATAGTTTGCCTACACAGTTACTGGGGCCCCAATCATGCCCACAGTACTTCTTGGTTTGGGGTAAAGTGCTAAAAGCATAAATTATGATTTGTGTCCAAAGTCAGAGTCTTGGAGGAGCAGAAACTTTGACTCTCACTGCCCCTCTGATAGAAAAGCAGAGGTGAAAATATTGCTTTTTCTGATCTCCAAAACCAGATTAATCAGCTATAATATATCACTCTATAAACCAGGAGGTGACACTTCTTAAAATTTAGCTTTCTGGCGCAGATTGGGAGCAACAGGGTAAGATAAAAGCCTACATGTCTACCCTAATGTTAGGGTATAAAAAAATAGGTACTATTGGTCTGGATGGAAAGCCAGTAATAAATATGCATGTGGTTTCATGCAGGAACTAATGGCTTTGCTTTCTACAATGCCCATGGAAAACAATAGTTTTTTAATATTGTCTATCTACATGATTTATATTTCATGCTAGTTCACAAAGGGCTCTGGTTAGTATGTGATTTATGGTTGGAGCAAAATAATTGTCTGAAGCCTAGCTGAAGGTAGGCTTTCAACACATTAATAATACATTAGCTAATGTTTCTTTCTTGGCATTGCCTATGCAAATTTCTATTATCATAATAAAAATGACTGTTTATTTTAGGTTGGAAACAGCTTTAGATGAGAACATGTTTTTTATCAGGTGTCATGATTAAATACTAACTGCCACTTCCCTGATAAACTTTTAACCAGAGCTCTTCCTTCAGTCTCAGCTGGTATTTGGTCAGGAAAGTAGAGGCAGAAAGAGCTAAAAATTGAGAGGACCTCTCTGTGCTCCTCTTTGGCAAGTGTGGTAAAGTCCACCCTGGCTGGAAACTTCAAACATTGATAACCATCACTGGAAAATGATTCATGAAAGTGAATCATTCACAAAGAGTGGACATATAAATTCAGATTTAAAATATATACTGTCTAAATTTATTCATTTTGTCAAGTAAGCACAGGTGAAGATAATTTCATTCAAATTAATTACTTTTGACAGAGGCAAACGGCAATATATATTGTCCGTCCAAAATAGTATTAGATTTGATTGCACTTACGTTAGGTAGATCAGAAATTAACTTCCCTGCTTGAAATAATTTGTGACTTGATTACCTGCTGAATCATTTCCCTTTTCAAATGATGATTTCATACCAGCAGACATATAAAAAAAATCATATTTTTGCAAATATTTAAGGCATTAATTCATGGCAATATATTCTTCAGAAGGAATCATATTCTGTCTTCCCTGCCACTGCCCACTGAGTTTGTACCTGTTGAGTTTCTGTGAGCATTTGACTTCCTGAGATTTCTGAAGAGATAGAGCATTTGGGGTAACTGCTTTGAGGAATCTTCCTTTGTAAGTTGGGACTTTCTCAGCAAATACAATGTATGCATGTCATGTGAACACACGAGTATTTTTGTGGGGAAGTAACAAGACCATTTGTCTGTATTCCTGTGATTCAGAGTGGCCTTGCAATGCATTTGTGCCCCAAGCTGCCCATGGGACTCATATGCAAATGAATATTTGATTATTCTGTCTGGTGCTATCCAAAGCAGCTGAAAAGAAATACCAGACTGATCATTTTATAAGCTCAGGCTGGCTAATTTACACTCTGGAGACTGTAGAATGAAAATGCTTTGTATTTTACACATATTTTACTTATCTTTTATTGTATTTTTGTTGTAATAAAACAAGTAATAATAATGCAATTCATACAAAGATTTAAAAGAAAAATACAGAAACAATAATAAATAATTGGAGAAAAATCTGTTGAAAACTACTAATAGCTATATGATTATTATAAATCAAAATAATTTTCCGTGCATGTTATATGATAAAACAATATACTCAAGACTAAATGGATGATTTGCCTTGGAAATATAACACCGTCTTCAATTTCATTGGCAAGCAGTTTTCCACTGTAGAATTCTGACAAGACATGCATGTTAGGGAAGTGACACAAATTCTGCTGTATTCTTACCTCATACTACAGAAACTGGAAAACTAAAGAGTGCCCAGGAATGCTGTGCATTCTGAAACTGCTGCTCCTTCTGGATGATAAACAGAGAAATCTTAAAAAAAAAAAAAAAAAAGATTGCATTAGTTCTACCTCAATTTGAGAGCACATATAATTTTTCTCAGATCCTACAAGTCCATTTTTGTGTAGCTGAGAGGTGGTGAAGAGGGGGCAGGGACTGCATGTGAAACCAGTACTACAAACTTACAAATCATTCAGGGTTAATCTGCAAGGAAAATGTCTTTTTGTCAGTTAATTGAATAGGATTATGTACTTTTCTGGTTGGCAATTGAAAGGAAATGTTCCTCTCCTTTTTGATCCTTCAAGAGCTTTCTGTTCTTTAAACAATCACTAGTCTCATTTTGAAAAAAGCTTTTGTTTAATATGTTGTAAGGTGTCTTGAAAGAATTCTCTTGTAGGCATATCCCAGTTTTCTCCCTAAAATCACTGAATATTCTGATTTGACATATCTTTAAAATAGAAATTAAGGAGGAAGTAATATTCTGCCCAAAATTAGGAGTTCAAACTCATCCTTTTGACATTTCACTAGAAATACCAAGGAAGCCACAATTATATATAGGCTAAGTATTTTTCTCTATTCCTTCATATGACCATATCTTTTATTAAAAAGTGCATAATTATACAGAAGTATTTGTTTGGATAAAAATAATGCAGAAAGTCTACTCCTAGCAGTTTTTCCAAAATTTGTATAATTAGGAACTGAGTTGCTAAAAAATAAATGTATAGGTAAACTTTCATGTGCTTCACTAATTGCTATTCAATTAAGGAAAAAAGATTCAGAACAAATAAGGGTTATTCTCGGGAAAGAGAATTCTCTTGGCATAGTCTCGTAATTTTCACACTCATTAGATTTGAATGCAAAGCTAAAAGCAGTCAATGAAGATGCAAGACCATAATGTTAAGGTTCTGGTTTGTTTTTTTATTTTTAAATGAGATACCATACCCACTTGATGGTGGACTAACAAAAATACTTTCGTACCCAGTAGTACCCTTTAGGTACTGGAAGACTGCTACGAGGTCACCCCGAAGCCTTCTCTTCTCCAGGCTGAACACCCCCAACTGTCTCAGCCTTTCCTCATAGGAGAGATTTTCCATCCCTCTGATCATGTTTGTGGCCCTCCTCTGGACCCTCTCCAACAGGTCCATGTCTCTCCTATGCTAAGGGCTCCACAGCAGGATGCAGTACTCCAGGTAGTTATATAAAATTACAAAGCTTTTCCTTATAATTCCATCACCCAAGCACTGTAATAATTTTTCAAGATTGTATCTTTCCTATTTGCTGCAAGGCTAATCTCTAATGTTGTCTATTGATTCCGAAAATCTGAAATAAATCTAACAAACTTTCAACTATAGAATTACGTCTCATGACCCCAGTCTGTAGCACACCACATACTGCAAATTCCTGTTTCAGAAAAATTCAGGGCAATGGTGCAGTAGATATTTAGGAAAGGGGTACGTGAAGCTTTCGTTAAGTTTATCTTACAAATCAAACTTTTTCCGCTGAAAGCGTTTATTGAGTGCAATTTTATGTAACAATAGTCATGCGCTATCTTTTCAATCCCATATCTGTAGTTTTCCTTTCTCAAGCAGCTTAGGTCCATTCTTGTCCATCCCTATTTTACATGTAACTAAAGCAGACACAATTTCCTGGGTTTTTTTCCCTTCCTAATCTCTCTTAAACATTATGTTTTCTTCAGAAGTCGTTCCTCTGCTAGGTCCACCTCAGTGATCAGTAATTAAGCACATGGTCATCACTGCGGAGAGCACAGAACGTCTGTGTGCGACAACTAATTTTTCAACTTCAGATGGACATACGCCTTTTTTTTTCTTTTTTCTTCTTTCACTTCTGTAGCTTAAATATTTGTTTCATTAAGTTTGTTGTAGTGATACAACAGTTCCGCGTTGGCTGCTGGGTCTCTAAGCGGCTTCCTGAACACACGAGGCTGAAAGATGCCCTCCCGGGCCGTGTTTCCGAACGGATCTGCCACCGGAGCCGGGGATGCCGCGGCCGCAGCCATCCGCCAGCCCGGAGAAAAGTGGGCAAAACCGGCGCGGCCGAGGAGAGCACCCAGCCTCCGCCCCGTGTCGTGCCCCGGGCTCCGCGGGGCTGAAGCGCCCCCTCCCCGGGGCCCCGGCCGCGGGCGGTGGGCAGTGCCGGTGCCGGGGGCGGGCTCCGCGGCCGCGGCGCCGGGGGCGGTGTCCCCGCTCCGCCCCGC
>VXBT01010387.1:190334-213896 GCA_013400235.1 Oriolus oriolus
CTTGCCATGGCCTCCAACTTTAACGATATAGTCAAGCAGGGCTACGTGAAAATCCGCAGCAGGAAGCTGGGGGTGAGTTCTTTCTCCCTTCGCCGGCGCTGCCCGTGGTGGGGGCGAGGCGCTGGGTGTCGTCTCGCCGGCCTGGGGGGCGGCGGTGCCCCGGGCCGGGGCCGTCAGAGCGGGGCGCGGCGACCTGCTGCTGCTGCTGGGGCTGCTGCTGCTGGGGTTGCTGCCGGTGCTGCTACCGCTGGTGCTGCTGCCACCCCTGCTGCTGCTGCCACCCCTGCTGCTGCTGCCGCTGCCGGGGCTTGGACTTTGCTCCCAGCTCCGGAGGGGTCGGTGGTGATGCGCTGCCATTGCGCCTCGGAGAGAGCCGGCTGCTCCCCTCTCCGGGAAGGCGCCGCTCCTCCCTTCTATCTCAGCTATCACCCGTCAGGGTCACTGTAGGCGAAAAGCTGCGCTCCGTGCCCCCGTCCTCCTGGAGACCCCCAGCCCAGGCTGGGGCTGACACCCCGCTTTGCCGTGCCTGGGCTCCCCTGTCCCTCGCCTTCCTGCCTCCGGCAAGGACTTGGGTGGGGAGAGGAAGGCGGAGGCAGGATCTGTAAACTTTGTGTACAGATTCTCCCTCTCTCTCCCGTTTCGGAGAGGGATGTTTTCAGTCAGGGCAGGGGCAGAAAACGCTCTGCTGGTACCGGAGTAACAGAGAAAGGCGGGCGTGGAGGTGTGGTGCTGCTCTGCCCTAGGGTATGGGGGACTGCTGAAGGGGAGCCTGCAGCGCACCGGGGACGGGCAGGGAGGCAACTGGGTGACAGCCTCATGAACCTAAAGGCAGATGCAGAGGCTGACAATGATAAAATCTCGGGGCGATCTCCTAGCTGAGGGTGGCTGTTCGCAGTGTCTACCGGGATGCTCGGCGACATCGTGTTACCAGATTGGCCACGGGCACTTTCCCTGAAGGGGCGCAGCAAACCTTGAAAAGGCGGTGAAGTTGGAGCAGAGTGTGTGCAGAGGTCAGGATTTTCTAAACTTCAGTCGGTTCCGGGAATCATCGGTTTGGGCTGTTTCCTACCATTTGTGAGAGAACAGGAATTCTTGCAGCCTTGCACAGCTACCGATGTTGCCAATAATCCCAAAAGGTCCGAGTCCCTGTTGGCCTGAGGCTGGGAGGAGGTCTGAGGTTCTTTGTGTTCACTCTTTCAGTTTTTCTTCAGGTGTGCAAAAAAGTGCAGGGTCTCTACCAGCTCTCCCTTCCGGAGGGGTGGTCCTTGCTTCCCCTGAAACCTAACAGCAGGGACCATGTGAAATCTGCCCTCCTCCAAGTCGTGCTCTGTGAGCTTATCACAGTGCTAATATTTATCTCCTCCTCCTTCGCTCCCTCTCTCCCTTCCCCCCCAGATGCTGTGCTTTGCTTGCAGACACAGTGTGCAGGATGGTGGGACAGTAATCAGAAACTGACCTTTGGAGCACTTGGGTGACTTGGCAGGGCTGTTAATTCCAAAAGAGCACAGGAAAGTTTGGTCCAAACCCTTAATAGCCTCAACTGCAAATGTTTGAGATATGGTGTAAATCCAAAGAGAATGGATGCTCTTTTTAATGATTTTGCAACCCCAAAGTCACTCTGTGCATCAGTCAAGCATTAATCTTATCTGAAGAAGCAATTTCTAAGCCTTAGTTGGTTTCTGGCAGTCCTCTGCTTAACCTCTGCTCATCAGTTTTTCACCTGCTCAGTAGTGTTCCTAGATGGGCCCAACACAAAGCAGAGAGATGATGGTGTCCCATCACCTTGATGTTTGTATCAAGTTAATCTATTTGGTTTGCAAATCTGGATTTGAAGCAATCTCAGCATCCTTTTAAGTGTGAAATTATGTATATGCATATCTCTTTGTATGCAAATAGTTTTATATACCTCTGTCTGAGGCTTATGTGCAACAAATGCAGAGTTCATATCAGAGTAATCTTGGATGATACTTGCTGACCTGTGTAAAAAAAAATTATGAAGACAGTGATATTTCATTGTAGAATATCTTATGTAGCGTGAATATTTTGTTTTGAAGATGTTAATCTTATTTTTTTAAGGGGGACACATGTAACTTCTTTTTGGGTGGATATTTTCCATGGTCGTAATGATTATCGTACCTCTACACTAAGCAGAAGGGAAACAGTTCATATGGTGTCTATGGAGGATTTTCTCCTGCTGAAGTGTGTGAGGGTGACAATTCAGACTATACAGCCTCAGGCAGGTGGTAGTATAAGCTTAAATATGACGTATGGAAATGCACATCTGAATAAATCTACTAAATACAATTTAAAAGGGATTATATTTTATAGAAAATAGCATCAAAATTCAAATGAGTGTGGTGGTTGAAAGGTATGAATATGTGTGTATATATCCATAGCTAATTGGATTCTTGTGACTGAATATCTAAATCAATGCAATTTTTATTCACTAAGTGAAACATTAAAGGTTTGTACTTTTTTCCTTTATGTCTGTGTCCAAGTCCAAACCTTAATGACTTACACTGGAGCTGTCATAATGTAGGCAAATACATCAGTTTTCAGCGGTATAAATGTCTGCTAGCAAATAAATATTTTTAACCTCCAAAAATACTGAAAAGAGGGAAGAGAGCTATGAGTTCTGGAAGCTAAAGCTAAGATAATTTTTAAATATGGCAATAGAATTTTATCTCTTGCTAGTTATGTTTCATTCTTGCACACTGGAAGTTACTGGGGTAGTTTTTTTGGTCATAATAGTCTGCATTCTTTGAATATTTCAAAGTCTCCTGAAAATCAGATTGATTAAAACTTGGAGAGCTGAGGTGTTTAATACAAATTTTAGTGCTAGACTTGGGCAATAAAACAAATTCTCACCTTTAGGCTGGTAGCCAATTTGTTATGGAAATTCTTCCAATTCAGTTTTTATTCTGTCTTGTTTTGTGACTGAGGGAGCCCTGGCTAAGAATCAAATGGAAGATACTTCAGTAGTATTCAGTACTTCATTTTATTTGGGAGAACTTTCTGGTAGAATTTAGTTTTTCAATAATTTATTTTACAAAAACCCAAGCAGTAAATCTTCATCTAACTGTAAAATAGAAATCTTTATGACTTTTTTTAAACGAAGTATAATGTTTACTTCTGACATTTTACACCTTGCTCTAAGTACTTGTTACCCTGTCTGCCTACTCCCCATACACCTGAAAATTCTATTCATAGTGTGGATGAAGTCAGGACTCGAGCTGTTTTCCCATCAGTAATTGATTCTGTTCAGAAAGGTGATTTGAAGACAAAAATGATGCCTAAATCCTGATGGAAATACATGGCAAGGAGAACTGTGAGAATTGGTCTTTACTTTTTTGTTTGGTGATACTTGATCATTATATTTTGTTTTGCCTGCTTTTCACTGTAATCCTTAACTGCTTGTTTACCATTAGATTTACATCTTAATGAATTTCTGTATATTCTTCTGACAGTCCAGTATTTTCAAGCAGACCTCGTTGTTCTGATACTTTTATGCTGTTAAAGTTGCTTTTGTTGTAAGGTTGGATAGTCAGCTGAGGAGCTTTACCAGCCTCTCTGTTGCTGTATCCTGACATCTGGGAATATCATGGTTTCTGCCATGGAGATATCAGGCCATGAAGAGACATCCAGCCAGTCTGACCACTTAGCCTGTCTCCTTACTTTTGTTAAGCATGAACTGTACATGAAACTTCTCTGGTGCCTTGAAATGTCAAATATATGTTAAAGGCTGTGTAGTAGGCAAGCTCACACGTATACATCACATCTTCAAGGTATCACAATGTCTTTGAAACTTAGAAACTGTAGTCATTGAGGATGACTGTATTAAAACATCTTTATAAAATCAGTTTCCTTGCAGCCTAAATATGCCTTTCTTTTCAGTGCCCTGGCATTCCTGCATTGTTTTATATTTTGCTTTTCTCTAATACTACATAAAGGAAATACTCATTCTTGCAGCCATTGCATTTGACCTGTGTGACCCTTCTTTGAAATAAATTTGATTGTAATGTGGTGTGCTGTTCAGATCAGAATAGGTCATTTGTGTAGTGTGGAACAGGACTGTGCTGCCTTTGTTCTTTTGGAATCTTTCATACTTGTGTCACATTAAAATTCATATGACACAATTTTGTACTGCACTGGCTGTGCTTATAGGCTGAAACTTTCTTGTAGCAGATTGGAATCCCTTTGTTGCCTCCTAATAAACTAAGCTGTGAGGATTTCATGCCTTGCTGAAGTGCTGTTTCTTAGAAGAAAAACAATTTGATGTCACATTAGGAAGTCTAATTAAAAATGAACATTGTGTCACTTTGATTGTCTTGTTTTGACCCATATCAACCTTCGAAGTCATAATCTTATTGTTTGTTTTTTGTCCTTTTTTTTTTTTTTTGTCATGCCTCGGCCATGGAATGAAAGAATCCTATCTATTGGAAATTTTCACTCAGTTTGTTAATAATTACTAATTTTTCTGTATTTCCACATACTAAGTGGAATTATTTTCTGGGTACTTCAGTTTATACTCTAATACACCTATCCAAAGAGAAAATTGTACCTGCCAGTCAGTCTTGATTGAGTAATAAATAATAGGTTGCTCTTAGTCACCAAATTAGAAGTCTTACCATATAAGCCCCCTATTTTTAACCATACTTTTAGATCATTACAGGTACCTTTTCTGGAAATGAGCACAGTGTTTCTTCTTCTGCTGTTAACCCCATCTTCAATCAATCAGGACTAACAATGCTATGAATACGAACCGCTGATTGCAGCGTGGTTCCTCTTGAAAAAATGAAGTATGTGTCTTACAAAAGCCTAACATTCAATTGATATTGTGTGTATATTTAGGGTGAAGAAAGCAAAGGGACCTGCAAAATGTCTTGGGTTTGAGAATTACATTGATTGATCACACTGGCTCTGCAGGTGGGTCTCGATGAATACATAGGGCAAACTAAAGGTTCCACAGCATATACTAAGAAACAAACAAGCACATGAAAAAGTAGAAGCAAGTAGTGCACCTGGAGTGGATATCCTTTCCATAGATTATTTTATATTATTATCTATGGGAAAGGTGCTCAGCCTGATCGTAAGCACCGAGACTGCCTTTTATATAACTACATCCTGACCGGTGACATAAACTGTGAGTTACGTCTCAGAGCATGAAAATAATTTGAATGAAACTATAAAACTATAAAACTTCGATTCCTGTTTATAATAAATTAATTTTAATTTTTGTAAAGCTCCAGATGGACAGGATTTAGATTTCAGATTCCTTCCACGTAAGGGAGTTTCATTTTCACGGTATTTCAAGGCAACCTGAGATACGGACTTAAAAGGATTTCACTGTAATCCATTAAAGAAGCTAGTCACATTCGCTATTTAATACTGAAAGTGTCATTTAAAATACCAATAATTATGGCTTTCAGTCTTCTTGCTACAGTTATGTGAATGGATTTGAAGTATTAAAAGGAAAATACATGGATTTCCAATTTGGTCATTATGGAAAGAACAATCATCTTGAGCTTCCGACCAGTTTTTATTGATTAAGCGTATTGTACAGGAAATTGAAAGAAATATCTTGCAGCCACAGTAAACAAGCACAAAAAGTCTCACAACTTTTTTGTGCTAATTTTTGTGTTAAAGCAACTTGTGAGTCAGGCTTGTGGTAAGCGCTCTGAAGTTGCTGTGCTTCCCAGTTGATTTTCTCGATGTGCTTTTCCACCTCTTAATTCCCAAGAGGTGTGATAGCCAAAGGTCTAGTAATTCTGTAATGGATGACACTTACTTAAAGAGTCAAATAGTTCTCTTTTGTAGATAGCATATCACATCCATGTTATCAGTGGATTATAGATGCTTCTATTTTTACTCCTGTGTGTAATACCATTAGCCTCAGTGAGATTACACCTTAGCTGTATGAAGATTACACAAAGAAGTGTTTGTACAGACTCTCTCACTTGCATATTGTGAGATGGTAAAATTCTGTTGAGAGTTTATTTGTATCTTCTGTAAGGCCTTCTGCTTTTTCATTTAGGAGTCTGTCATTTTTGTCCTGTGATGGATGTTAAAACCTGATGAAAAGACCCAGTGAAAAGACCCTGAAGAGAGTTTAAGGAACCCATTAACTTTGGTGGCTTTGGTTCAGTGTCCGTGTGGGAACATTAGCCACATGCATAGAACATGAATTTCCTTGTTGTAAAATGCCCTTCAAATCCTACTCAAAGGAATTGTCCTTTCTGAAATTGGTAATTATGGAAGGAACATGCTCTGTGAGTCCTTGAAATATAGAAGGAATTATTCATGTAATTCCAGTAGTGAGTTTTCTTCCTAGTTTTTTAGAAATAATCTCTCTTCGAATCATTCATTCAGATTTTTGCAAGCAGTGCAAAATGCTTTATAGCCGTTGCCTGGCAACAGCATATTCAGGCAACAGCATATGTGAGTCAGTTGTTAGCTATACGTTTATATATGTGACTGTGTATAGAGCATATATTTTAGATAGATACTAATGAGGCATTTTTAAAAAAGCGTGCTATGAAATGCTCTTTTTAAAAATAATAAAATTCAAATAAAGGTTTTGGGGTCTACATTACCCTGGGAAGTTTGTCTTTCATTTTAGGTTATGTGAAAGATCATCTAGCTGTACAGCTTTTCACAAATGTCGCGATGTAGTTAATACACTTCTATGCAGCCTGAGCCAGCAATGTAAAATATTCTCTTTGTTGAAGGCAAGCAGTATTTTATATGTATGGATGCTGAATTATATCCCTCACTGTTCTTTAAATTAATAATCTGTTATTGAACCAAAATGTGGGTGTTTTACTGTATGCTTTAATATATGTTATATTTAAAATATTAATTGTAAATGTTACACTGCAGTTTTTGTTTTTAATCTTTGCAACTTGCAGTGCAGCTCTTAAGATTCAAAAAGATTGTGTGGTATTATTGTAATGGATCATAGTCTGGTTGAAATTTTTTCCCAGAAAAAATACGGACTTCAGCTCTAAATACTATGAAATTTCTTGAAGAAAATCAATAAAGAAAAACAAGGAAGCCTTTTAATATTGTGGAGAAAGTTTTTATGTAGTAGGACAAAATTGCAGGCTTATAAAAAAGGTTTTCGTGAGAGTAAAGTGTGTGCAGTAACTGTATCATGACACTTGTGCACATAACTGCTTACTTTCAATTAATATTTTTTAATACTCAAAATGCATGTTCACGCATCATGTCTGAGGACAAAATCTGTGTGATTGGTAAGTGCACCTCATAAACCACTATATCTGAAAACTTTACAAGTCAAGAGAGTTCCAAACAGTGAGATTTGCAGCTGACATCAGAATTGAATCTACTGTCTCCAGGAGTACTCTTGCTGACTAGCATAGGGCTGGATGGCTTTCTTGGAAATAGTTTTGAAGATGAATGTTAATTTTGAAGTCTGTTCAGAAATTAAGGGAAAAAAAATATGCAGTCTGTAAGCTAGTAATGAAATATGCTCCTTTTCAAAAGTGATCTCCACTGCGAAATAAGTCTTCCAGATTCTGATGCTTTTTAACAATTGCAACCTGTGAAACATGGCATTGCTGTCATACTGAGAGGTTACAAGCCCATGCAAATGGAGCCTCACAGGAATTACTGCTCACTTAAGATGCACATAAATTAGGAAGATAATTAAGGGAAGTGTGTAAATCTTTTAAAAGATTGATCTTCTTTCTCTCTGTTGTTCAGTTGCCAAAATGTCCCTCATCATCTCCGGCTTATCTGGGCTGAACTTTGGAAAGGTTGTATTCATTAACATGTCAGTGAGGAATTAGAAGCACATAGCACTGACTAGACCTGGAGAAAAAAGTTACACACTGTGTCTGCTGGAGGAAGGGCTCTTTGGTGTATTTCCCGTACCTGTTCATTGCAAAGAGAATTAATAGCAAAGTTTAACAGTGAAAGGTTGTCAGTACTGTAGAATCAAATTACTACCATCTTTGAGAAAGAAGCCCTTGATAGCTCCAATACTCTTTGTCCCTAGATTTTTTTTATTTGAGACAGTCTTGCTCTGAGGTACCCTGCCCTCAGAGTGAATTGGTATATTCTCTCTTCTCATGCAAACACTTTTTTTCCTGCAAAGAGAAAAGAGTGCATGAAGTCTTACAAAATAAGGATACAAAAGAGTTTTCTGAATTAGTGGTCATAATTGTTGGTTTCGTTCAGTGCCTAAAAAGAGGGGAAAGCTTCCATTTTAACTGAAATTGACATATTAAATTATTAATTGCTAGATTAGTATGATAATTGTAAGGCATATGATATGTATAACATATATAAAATAGTATGGCAATAAACACCCTAACAACAAAGGGTGGAGGTTAATTTTTCATAGTTGTAACAGTGCTATTAAAATAAAAGATATTTTACTGAGTTTTATTTTCTGTAGTTCTAGTATCTTAAACTACAGAATGAATTTTAGAGCTTTTTGCACTGTTGATGAAATAACCTCTTTCAAGAAGACAAAAATCTTTTGTACTGATGTGTTGGACTCAATATTAGAAAAGTTAAATTTTAGTCTATTGCAGAGATGTAATTTGTAATCTTGAGTACTTTGATTCATTCCAGCTTTATTCTCAATTATACTAAGCCCACTGTACACTACATAAATTCAATTTAAAGCTGTGTTAAGGTCCCTTATACTGCCCATAGTGAATGATGTTAGTGTAAATGGGAAACAGGCTTTCTGAGCTTAACTTTTCTGTTTGTAAAATTAGTGTAATCTCTTTTCACCCATTATTGCTTTATTTTGTCTATCTCAACTATAAACTCATGTTAAGTTCTCCTTTAAAATGTAGGTTGGCTAATGCTGATTGTGGTCCAAATGTTATTAGGTGCTACAACTCTATAGAAATAAACACTGGAATAATTCATATTTTAGTTTTAGTAATTCAAATTTCGAACTGTAGAATAGCTGAGGTTGAAAGGGTCCTCTGAAGGTCACCTGGTGCAACTTCTCTCCTTAGGCAGGGTCACTGTCTATTTTAATGCTGTATAAAGACTTTTGCTTGCAAAAGTAAACTTTTGGGTGTGTTTCATTGAATTTTTCTATTAATTTTTTTTACAGTCAGTATTTGTTCAGGTGTCTGTAATTTACTTTAGATTTTTGTGTATAAAGAAGGAAAATATTTTGCATTTTTCCTCCAGATCTTACTGATAGAAATGATTGCTCATCAATTTTCAGTTTTTGTCTCTGAAACAAGTGTCAGGGATAGGAACGCGAGAAGTCTCAAGCTGATAACTTTGATAGGCCTTATGTCTCTTTTGCCTTAAGACAGAATTATAGCACAAAATATAAAGTGTTGGAGAATTTCACTTTTAAAAGTAGATATTGAAATGTTGAAGGTAGAATTGTTTGCATCTTATTTGGCAGAACAATCCTGAAAGCTGAATATGGTGCATGAGACAATTTTGTAACTGCTTGGGTTACTGGTCTGCAGTTGTGGGTGTAAATTTCTAACCCCAGCCACGAAGAAAAACTGTATTTGTCAAATACATGGCACGTAAAGTAACAACCTTATTTAAAGCAGGGGGAAGGGTTAAAGATGTTACTGCAACATCTTTTTCCTTTCCTAGTGCAGTGTATCACTGGTCAGATTTTGAGAAGACGTCAGAGTATTCTCATCTCCAAATTTTATAAAAGGCATTTTCTTCCACAAAATATTGGAAAACCCTTACTCTGTAGGCTTATGTGAAGGGTTCTGATAAGCAATGCTAATACTTAGCCTTAAGTTGTGTGTTTTACCCATAATATCTTGGAGCTCAGCATGGCAAGAGTGTATTTGCGTCGAAGGTCTGTGTGACTTTGAGCAGGTTGTAGGGTTAATCAGTTGAGTCCCCTTGCAGAGTCTAGAGATAACAAAAAGCATTGTTTCTTGAGGAATCCTACCTACACAATATGTGCAATAAAAGAGCACTACAAAAGCCTTTACTGAGAGGAAATATATAAGGTTACAAAAAGAAAAAAAAAAGGGAAAAATCAAATTATGGTTTGCCCATAATAGTGCCCATAATACTAGTGTGAACACTTCCAGAAGATTTGTAGCAATCAGTATTGTCAGGGTAGTGGTTTGCCTATAACAAAAAAAAAATTCACTGCAGAAAAGGAATAATTCTGAGACCACTGAATGATTAGTATCTTCTTTAGTGGGTCTTAGCTCAAAGAAAAAGGTTGAAGATGTACTGAGTAGCCTTTGCTAATATGAATATTGGTTGAACCTTTTTCATTATCAACACTCTTAGGTGGTATGTTATTTCATGAAGTTGAGTTCCCTCATCATGTTACATTTTTCCAATTATTGAATAATCTGGATGTCTAGGGTTTGTTTGGTTTTTTTTTTTTGATAATGAAAATTGTAATGTAGAACCATCCCAAAGAAAGAAAAGAAATGAGAGCTACTTTTGGCTTTAAGTGTGAGCATGTAGATGAACTAGATCTTCTGTTTCAAGTGTATATAGTAGTTACTTTCATTAGATCTCACTGCTCAGTGTAATTTCTTCTGACGAGTTGTAAGATCAAACATTTTTCCAGGAAAAGCTGTGCGACAGACAGAAAGTTTCTCAGCACTAAATATGCATTAGTACCTAAATTTTAGCTGGTGAGAGTTTGTGAAAATTAGATTTGCAAAAAGCAGAGTCGAAAATTCTGAGATCTATCTTCCCCCAATGGAGCAGAATCTCTGACAGCTGTTATTCCTAATAATGACATGTGATGTAGTAAATATATAAATATTGAAAATGTAGCAGAAGGAGTAAGGAGCAAAAGAAAGGAAGCAGACTGCTGTAATCTGATGTCGTTGCAGAAAAACAAGAATGGAATTATTTTTGTGGTCCCAGAGGTCTTAATAAAGAAGAACACTGCAGTTTTTTAAAGGTAAAGTAGATACATTCATGCAAAGGCTCTGTCTCTAGAATATAAGCTATTACACATTATAGGACTTGTCCAAGACCCAGGGGCCAAATGGAATATTGCAGAGTCACGGCCATTTCAGAAGGTTCAGGTTATTTTGAAGAATTAGGTCTGAATGCCTGTGGAGTATCATTAGAGATGACTCTTTTCAGACACTTCCTAATCATTTGGGATGAAGATAATGCTTACAAATTGTGAAAGGGAGCTGTAACTAATGGTAACAGCTTAGCAGCTGGTGGAGAACATTGGCTAAACTATCGGAATTAGGAATCTGAGGTACATTGAAAATGGAAACCTCACAGTGAGACATAAGGAGGAATCTGTGGAGCAGCCATGGAATAGATTTAGATGAGATTTATGGGCAATGAGAGGAAAATTTATACTGGTGGACCTCATAGTGTATTTATTTGAGGATAAATGTTGCTCTAGCAGCTTTTATACAATAATATACCTATAGTGTTTAGATGTATTGCTTTGGGATTTTTTGAACTGAAGGAGAAAATAGAAAAGTAAATGCTACTTGTAAATATTTTTGACATGATTTTGACATTATTATAACATAATGCAGTGTATATCCCAAGAGAACCCAGAGGTTAAATACATTTCAAAATGGTTTTGGGGGTGTATTTTCCAGAATTCTTGATGTCAGAAAATAATTTTTGCCTGGGTTTTTTTTTCCTCTCTTCTGTGAACTGGAAAATCAGTCATTTCTTCTGTGTTTCTGTATAATGTTATTTTGTGGCTTACAGTCATTTCGCCTAAAAAAGGAATATTCAAATTGAATCTATCCTCTGCTGCAGTCTAAACGAAAAGGAATTGAAAACTGTAGTGAGGTGGTGCCTCTTGTTCAATTCTTCAGAATCTTTTCTTTCTTCCACACCTGACTTAGAACAGCATAAGTAATAAATAATTGATCTTCTGATGGCAAAACTAATAGTTTTCCTTTCTGTAATTTGGAAGTTACTAGAAAGAGTATATACCCATTCTCATTTAAGCAAATAGATACATGTCTTAATATACAGTTATTTACTTCTACTGATTAAAAGGGACTGAACTAATGGGCCAAATACCTGCTTGTGGGTAGAAAAGCATATGAAAAGGAATACAGTCTCCTTCAGTACGTGTCAGGCTTTTGAGTTTAGGAAAATGTAAAAAGTTGTAAATTATATTGATTTTGTTGACCTGAGCTAACCCGCAGTGGTGCCACAGCTGCACCATCACTGGTGCTCAGGGCTGAGCCGAATGCACAATAGATGAAGTGAGTTAAACAGGAGATCTGAAATGGGGAATGCTGCTAGCCACCCTTTGAAGTCAACTTTAGAGAGCTACAAAACAAAGCATAGCTGACTGCATAGCTGTTAAGATGATCGTGACTGAAATAGTGAAAATGGAAGCTCAACTAGCAGTGCCTAATTACCAAGAGATTCTTGATTTTTTTGTCACTAGTGTTTGTTCATTAAGTTAGGCTTGCAATGAGTTTATATACAAATACAGAGGAAAGACCTCTGATAAAGAGGGCCAAATCTGCCCTTGATTGTGCAAATGTCTCTGAAAGTGTGTGTGTTTGCAGGTACCACACGCCAGCCACAGGGCTCACCATAGCAGTGAGTGCTTTGACCAAGTTTCATTCAGTCAGTCCTTTGTTACAGCAATTTCGTAAAATTCTATCAATCCCAGCAAATACTATTAAAACCTAAGCTGTGAAGAGCAGTTCCTCATCTTCTAAATTCTTTTCTAGGTAAGCAGGTAGTTTTAGGAGTGCATCCCATGTGAATGGGATTTGTTCAGATTTCATGCTTCAGCTTTTCTTCAGAATCAGGAGGGTTAAACTTAATTTCTGAACCCAAAAATTGAAATGCTTGTGTAATATTTTGTCCTCAGGACCAGATGCCTTAGGCATAGGCCTTTAATCCCTGTGCCCTAGTTACAGCAATTAAGGTTCATGAAATATAAATTTTGTTACATATGCATTTTAGTTTCTTCTTTTTTCTTCAGTTTCAAAATCAGTCTGAAATATTGATGATCATATTAAATGGACTCTGTTATGTGAATTGCTGTTAATACTGCATTCTAGTTATCCTAACTGATGCAGTGAATGACATTTTCTAACATTTAGACTTAAATGCACGTTCTCCTGCTGAAGGAAATCTTGAATAATATGGTTTCTTGTAGGTCTGCCTCTTTATCTGCATTTAAGTAAAAAAGTTGCTGAAGGTATGCAGCACTTTGGAAAACCACAGCTTTTAATTGTTCATGATTTCTAGTGCTGCAGTGCAAATTTATCATTGTTGAACTGTGCTGAGGAGAATAGAAATGCCTAACAGCATTCCGGTCCCTGCCTGGAAGAGCTTACACTCCAACATCTGAAATGTTAAACCTATCCTTCAAAGTCTCGTGGTATTTTTTTTTTCACTGAAAGATTTCTCTCCACTTAAATCTATCATCCATTTCTGCCATCATGTCTATGCAAATGGATTTCTGAAGCTTGATTGTACCAGCTCCCTTCTCCCCCTCCACTGATGAAGAAATGGTCACTCATGTGAATGAAGTCCCCATCAGTGCAGGTTCTTTTGGGATCAGGGAATGCACCGATAGGGGACGAGGGTACAGATGTGGAAAAACAATTTCATTTAGATGGTTGAATGAAAGAAGTGCTGTCTGCATAGCAACAGGTATAGCCATGTTAGATTATATTTCACCTACAGAGATAGTAGTTCCTTTGGTATAGATATGAAAGCTCCCAAATGAAAAATTCACAGCCTTCTGGGGGGTTTGTTTTTGTTTTTTAAGGCAGAGGCGTATGTCACTGTAAAACAACTATATGTACTTTAATGTGGCCAGAAAAGAGGCACTTAGCTGTTCCACTGCAAAAAGAATGAGTTAATAAACCCGGCGCACAATCTGTCTCTGCTGTAGCTCTTGGCACACAACAGCTCTAATTGGTGGAAGCTATTGAGGCCTTAATTGCTGATTTTGCAGTACTGCCATGTTTACTGATAAGGTTTAATGCAAGCTAAAATTTGTTAACTAGAGAGAAACAGTCACACTTGCGTGAAGAGTGTGAGGACAAACAGCAGGCTTTTCTGAAGCACCAAATGACGATGAGGTATTTCAGCACGTGGCATTGGTAGATTTCTCCTTTGAGACTATTGAAAGGCCTTTCTTTGAGCAGAAGAGCAAGAAAAACTTTTCTATGTCATGCAGCTAGTGCTCAAATAAGCCTATAGTTGAAGTGATAGTGTTCACCTCACTGATTTATATGACGTTGCTCTATGCTGAATGGATGTGGGACCACTGTATTTAACCATTAAGACCTTTAGTTCTTGAACTGAGATATCCTCACATTTTATTTTGAACATTATTATTACACTGTAATACAGTAGCCTTTTGAGCTACTAACCTGCTGTTTCATTTCTGAGCTATTAAGTTAAAAATCATTGTTACTTGTACTTGAGTTTATGTAGTAGTAAAACAAATAACAAGTAATGATATTATATGGCTGTTTATGTCCCCAAAGCTAAAAGGGGAAATAAATGGAAATGTGTTTTGTACTTAACATAACACTCTGGAAGTCCCATTATTTTGTGTCTTAGCATGTTTTTCATGTACTGTGTGCATAGCTTAGAGCAGAGGAAAGTAAGATGCTAGCTGAGTGAAAAACAGATGCTGCTGTGAATTTTTATCTTTGTGTTTGAAAAATGTGACAGTATTCAAAGAGATTTTGTGCTTGCATGTGATTAAGATCTATTTAATTTTGTTACTGGACATACTGTATCTAGAGTATATTCTCCGAGCATCTCACACAGTTCATAAAATGTGCATCTGCATGTATATAAAAGAGCGGATAGTTGAAGCACCTTAAACAGTGCTTTAATCCAGTATTTATTAATGTTCAGAAGATGAGAAACACATCATGTTCATCAAGTGTACTGAGAAAACTAATAGTAATTAACATTATATTATTTTTTTCTGCAGCTTTAATGGAAATTATGTCAAACATACTTTAATTAGGATTGTAAATTTTCTCTACTCCTTAGACCAATTTTGTTTCAAACCATATTCAGTTAAGCAAGTTGTAACTCCATGTGGGTCTATGACAGTATAAAATATTAGAAGTTGTATTACATAGTATTTTAGATACATAATAGGATGACTTTTTTAAATACATACAAGTGGCTGGTCTTGAGTTTCCTCAGGGCTCTGCACTTCTGTAATAGTCCTTGTTGTTCAGTAGTTTTAGCCTTGAAAGGCTGTAAGACGAAACAAACCTATCATCAGTGAGGCCATGGTTAAAACTTATCTATGTAGATATGAGAGGCACTCCCAAGTCTGAGTCAACAAGGGCTGTATCTGCTTTTAAAAATCTTGGAGGTTTGCAAGTCTGGCTCACAAGAATGACCTTTGTGACTGGCTGTTTGGCAAACTTGTGTGGATATCCATGGAATGGGTAGCGCTTTGTTCCTTAAGCAATCTAATTCAGAATCTGTTGTCTACTGATGTTCTGTCACCCACAGATGCAGCAAAATGTATCTAAATCCTGTTAATTTTACTAAAATTTGAACAGCAATGTATTTCCAAGAAGAGTTATGGAAAATGCAGAATAATTTGCAGTGCCACAGATCCATGGCCTCTTTAATTCCACAGCTGTATGATTCATTGTGGGGTTAAAAAAAAACCAAACCAACAAATCAAAAAACCAAAGGGAAAGAAAAAAAGATGTCACTTTCTTTCCTTCCTGTTGCCAAGAAAGTTACCAAAATGTATCTATCTACTCCCTTAACATAGCAAAGGGGTGTCCCTCAAATAGCAGTGATAGCAAATCTTGAGCTTTTCTCTGCCTTTTCCTTTCACTTCACTGAAGTGTGAAACAAAAAATATAAGATAGTAAGTTTTTAATAAGATAAAGTGGGAAATAAACTAATATGTTCTTGAACTAGGTAACATTTTAGAAATATTAACTCTTGCATTTAATCTGGATGTGAGTTTTCGCAATATTATCTGTCTTTAATTTTCTATCAGTAATTTTGAAATCACATTTGCTGCATAAACTTTATGAAGTAAATCACGCTTGTGCTAACTCCTGTATAGCGCTGTACTGTTAGTGGTCATGTAAGTTTATGTTTTATCTCCTATTCCAGTTCTTTTCTTGGACACCTTCTTCCCCTAATAAATTGTGATGCGGAATTAAAATGTGGAGGACAAAGTTTCAGAATAACAAAATCGGACTTGTTTTTATCTTTCTGTAGTATCTATTAGCATAAACATGATGGCATCCTTTCTGCCTGCTGCTGTGCTGACAGAGATGGTAATTCCAATATTCTGTGTAAATAGCAAATCAAAGTTATGAAACATAAAATTTGTATTTTAATGTACATTAAAACTATGTGTTAATGCACATTATTATTTGCTGTATATTCTACAATAATAATTCTAAATAACAATTCCACAATTTGTTCTGATATTAGGCTTTAGCTGTCCAGAACTTTTATTTGCTTTACCAGAAGTAAACAAATTTCAAATAGAAAATTGCCTTCAAAAGAGAAAGAAAAAAAGGCTAAAATGAAGCAACAGTTTGTTTCCATAGTTGCATTTTCCCCTTACAACTCTTTGATGCATCATAAATGTAGCAAGCATGGCTATTAGCTTGATTCACTCTCTTTCACAATGCATTGTTGCTGCTCTGGAGAGAGATTTCACACAGTGCTGGACAAGCAGAAAGTAGATGTGGTGAAACTGAAGTAAGCAGTTGGAATGAGCAAATGAAGGAAACTTTAGAAACAGTCAATATAATTTATGAAAAACATTTTCTAAATGAGGAATAAAGGAACATAAGTTCTGTAGCTAAAATTGCAGCTTACAGTTTCTAGCATTGTTACACATGTTATAATGGCACTTTTAGCCCACAGTACTTGGTAGTCTTGTGTAGGAGGGATTTTGCTGCAGGAGAAAAGGTCCTACCTGATTTCTTACTGTGGGGCTGTTTTAACTGCCCATTAATATGATGGCATGCACAAACATGATAATATATATGCTGTACACATGTTGCAATACAGTTGTTAAATTTTAAGTGTTTGGCTAGATCTGCCTTTTGAATTTACTTTCTTGCAACTGCAGTGGTTAATAATGTATTATTGATGCAACTGGAAAAAAGCCCTGTAAAATTTCAGGTATTTGAAAACATAGCTAAATACATGATAGCAGATGTTGTTTTCGAAGAAGACAAAGCAAGCCTGGGATCATCCAGTTCAGTGATGCTAATCATATATGGCGAGAATAAACATAAAAGGGAAGATAGGTTCATGTTTTAGTGCCAGGTTTCAGTTGGCCATTTGCTACCTACATTCAGGCAATTCAACAGCCATCTATGAAGAATAATAGAAAATAAGCTGCTACAATTTGTGTTTTACTCTCTCAAACTCTCTGAACCTTTTTCTTCTACGCATCTGCTGCCAGTGCTGTTGAGTCAGCAGCTTATTTCTATTCCAGTAATCAAAACTCCGAAAAATTTCTTTCCTGCTTTTGTTTGCCCCACAAAAGCAGCTTCTGTCAATATAATCTCCTTTCATTTTATAGAATCATAGAATCATTAAGGTTGGAAAAGACCTACAAGATCATCAAGTCCAACCTTTTACTAAACACCACGATGTGAATTAACCATAGCAACAAGTGCCATGTCCATTTGTTTCTTTAACACTTCCAGGGATGGTGGCTCTACTACTTCGCTGCGCAGCCCATTCCAGTGCTTGAAAATGCTTTTTGTGAAGAAATTCTTCCTAATGTCCAACCTGAACCTTTCCTGGCCCAGCTTGAGGCCATTTCCTTTTGCCCTGTCCCTTATTACCTCTGTTCTTCACCCTTTTCCCTAGTGGAAATCTACCCATGTGCCTGCAAAGGTTTCATTTCTGTCCAAGGTTACAGGACTTTGGGCTTACCAAGCCTTACTGGCAGCTGGAAAAATTACATTTGGCAGCATGACCATTTTCTTTGAAGCTCAATGAATGCCAGCATACTGTTCAAGCTTTGCTCTTAGCTAATATCTTCTCTACTGGAGGCCTAGAAAACCGCAGACAATTAAGATGATGTTTCTCTTGGTTCCATCTCTACAAACAGCCATCACACTACCTCTTTGTCAGCACTGTAAATTCCCTTTTTCCTAGCAGAAGTAGCAGTTGAGGTGATACAGAAATCACAACCAAGTACTGCTTAGGACACCTTTTATTCAGTAAGCCAGTGTGGCTGCGTACTGTCTACCCAGAAGCAGGGGACTAGGCAGGCATGCCTGGAGGGGCTTCTAGATAGGTGCTGAGGGAGAGCTTCAGGGGGCTGTTCACTTATCAGGTCTGTAAATGATGCTGTAGCCTTTGTCTGTGTGTACCAAAAACTGCTGTCTTGGATGGCATGAGCTGTACAACATCTTGTTGATGTTTATGTGTGCCCGTGGCCTTGTCCTTCTAACAAGTGGTCAGTGTTGTGAGTGTAGCACCTCCTGCAGTCTCAGCGGGACAGCTGGACTCCAGAGCTTATCAGTCCTTGGGAAACTTTCACATGCTACTTTCTCAGCAGTGTTAGAGTTCAAATGTGTTTCCTCTCTTTGGACAGTTTTTGCTAACTAGTTTCTCCATTCAAACATTTAAGAGCCTTGATGGCACCAGGAAGTCGAATGGTTTGATTTGCTGCTATGTGATTCTTGTCTCATCAGTGATGAGAGTAATCTTTTTCAAGCTCTGTGTTCATATTTCACACTCCCTTTTTTGCCTGTCGTCTTGGTAATAATCATCAGTATTAGATTAAATCTGAATAAGGAGCTTCCAGCAAGCGGAACTGATGTGAAACTAAGTGCTGAGTGAGAAGACAACCCATGCAGAGTGAAAGAATGCCAAGATCTCTATTTGTAAAGTGCAGGAACATGTGATAAGAGTAACAGTCTTATTTCTGGAATTGAGAATCAGTGTCCTCTCATGTAGCTAATGTGGCTGCTAGCAAAATTCACTTTTTTTTTTTGATTGTGTGTCATGCAATGGTGCTACAGTGATGGAAAAGCAAGCAGGAGGTTGATTGAGCACATTAAAAGCCCAGCTTGTTTTGAGAAGGTATGTAAGTGCAGACTTCCTCAAAACACACTATTTTTCACACCAGTTCAAACCTTGTGTAAGCCTGTTTATCTTTGTAGTCCTCCCTCTTAAGATGCTAGACAGATTTCATGATACCTCAATTTAAGGTGAATTAGCTGAATATTTCTCTTTACTGGTAACATTGTTGGAAAGGTTGTTGCATAACCGAACTTGTATTCACACTAGTGAATAAGAAAGTTGTTTTATCCTTTTACCTTATAGTCTGAGGCCCTTCATACCTGAATGAAAGGCTGATTTATTAAATGAATACTTCTTTCAATTGTTTTATATAATTTCTAACATAAGCGTAAACAATTGTAGTGATTAAAGGACAATGTTTGACATTTGCAACTCCTTGTAATTGAGTTAAACAAAAATAATGACTTCTTGTTGCAAAAATAAACAAAAGAGAAATTACTTGTGTGGATAGTAGAGTTTCATTAGAAAGAGTTGTTACCTGACATTTTGTCTAAACTCTAAAGTTACTTACTATAATAGCTATGCATCTAGATCATGAAAGAGATGACAATGGAGCAGGAATCAAGTAAAGGAATATATTTAATTTCACCAAAATTACTTTAGACAAATTGTCGAATGCAATTTAATAGATTTGAAAATTTCTCCCAAGATGTGTGTCTGCAATTCTGCTTAGAAGGCCATGCATAAGCCACATAGTGAGAACTTCACCTATCTAAAGCATTTCCGTATTGTCAGTCAGTGAATAGCAAGGTGTCACACTGATTTGAAGTTATTATAATATGTATTATGACAGAAGCTTCTTCCTCCATGCATGTTTCTGTAGTGTTTCTCAGGACTTCTATTGAGAGGTCACCTCTGGAATGAGAGGAATGACAGTATTGGTGGCTTAGAGACAGATCCCAATATAAAAGGAAAATCTTGATTTCAGCCTGTGGGATTTTAAGCCATTTTTATCTCACATAAGATAGGATTTTCCTTCCTTGTGTTATGCAGTCTTTAATCTTCCCATCAAAAATGGGAACATGTGTGGTTATCTTATCACAGAAACCGAATCTAAGAACTTACTAAATAACACTGTGAGAAATTGAATTATTTGGATTTAAGACTGACTGAATTATGTTAATATGTGCTGCACACTTGTAGGCCTGGGTTCAATATTTTCCTGTATTTACTCGAGGAGTATTGAGACCTCAGGCATTTCCTGGCTTTTAGATAAACCAGCTTCACAGTTTTTATGTCTGAAAGGCCTTTGAGCAATTTCTATGCAGTATTGGCATGCCACTCTCTTGTATTACCAATGCTTTTAATTCTTAAAAGACGAGTGTTCCTGAAATCTGTGTCTCCTATATGCAATCGTTTTGTGGGTATTCTCCTTGAAGCTTTTGAAATGATGCAGTACAATTTTATGTGAGGTTCTGGTTTTATATACTATTTGTGGTTCTGTGTACTATTTCACTATCCTTTTCTCATAAATACATCAGTCTAACACACTGAAATTAAATGAGAGCTGAGCTGACTTCAGTACGTATCCGAGCACATTGGCAGCAAAGCACTGAGAGGACAAAGGTGTCTTTCATTTTATGTATGATGTAATATGAGGCTGACTCTCAGTGTAGAATTAATTCCAGGCCACTGTTAGTGGTCCTGCAGAAACCATACAGGAAGGGATAGAGGTTGTTCTTCCTGTACAGTGGATTTGGTGACCATGGGTCTGCATGAAGAATTTTGCACAGGATAACTAAAAGTCTCCCTGGTTTGAGAGAGCTTGGCTATCCCTTCTTTTCAACTCCTGACAGACATTTAAAGGGCTTACAGCAGTGGCATTCAAAGACTATTTGCACAAACTGTTATGTGGGAAAATGTTTTATATATTGGTTATATGTGTTATGTGTAAATCAGTGTGGCTCAGTGACAAGTCATGCAGTAAATAACCTCTTTGTGTGTCTATATGTTAAAAGCTTTGCCTTAGCACTGAGCAGGTCATCCTGCTAGGAAAATGGCAGTCAGATGGGAAAGACCCATTCTTGGGAAGCATTTTTGTCTGTGTGTTTGTTGTTACACCATCACTGTCATAAAGCTGTTGCGTGCATCATTTCATATTCCTGCATACCTGAGATGCAAGGAGCGACGCCCATTCTCCTCATGGCATCATGCTGTGAATCGGGCAGGGAGGTCTGTGCTGAGGGTGCCAGTGGATGCTGGATGTAATGGTGTGTTTATCTGCCAGACATAATTCCTAAGCATGTGCATGTCATGTTTCAAACAACTGGCAATCCTCTGCACTGCTTTCAACAAGGGTGGCTGAGCCTAGACATACAAAGCTATAGAGACTTCACGTTCTTTTGGGTTAAATTTCACTTTTGCTTCAGGTTTTTCAAGAGGCTCTAACCTGAATCCTACGATCTATAGGATGGGTTTGCTCAGAATATTTTAAAACCTGTTTCTATGTTAAAAGCACAGCTATATGAAACAAGTCTTCCAGTGTTGCAACTCTTTTCCTTCATTCACACCCATAATGAAATGCCCTGCCATTTCCTGAGATCTTTTAGAGCAGAGAAACCAATTTGTATAATATAAATTGGTTTCATTTTGTGATGTCTTGTTACTATTCAATAACAAGATTAAAATAATTTAGCACCTATTTTTAGCTTGGTTTGCATTCATAGGGCTGTTTTAATCAACCCGACTTTAGAAAGATTCCATTATGTTAAGCTTATCCCTGGCTGCAGGTGAAATAATTCTGGATTAAAGTCATCAAGGTATGCTTTGAAGGTGGGAGAGGAGGCCTTACATTGATAGCAACTGTATTAATAGTTGAATGTGTAATTTTTCTTGCAAAAATGGGAGAAATTTTTCTTTGGTTATGCATGCACATGAGACTGAATCTTTTTTTAGCATGGGTAAGGTGCCCTGAGAAGAGTAAGGATACTGACAGAAGAATAGGAATCAAACTATCATCTTCACGCTGGACATTCAATTTAATATACTACTATTTCATATGAAATTAGTTGCCTGAATACTAATAAAATAATATTATTTTAAGGGGGACTTTTTTATGAGAGTGGTGTAGAACTTCTCTAACAAGTCTGACTTACTTCCTCACTTTTTTCTTCTTTTTATCCTGATTTCTCAGTGATGCTTTAAGTGATCTCATTCCTTCTTTAGCAGAACTCTGTATCATTTTATCTCTGTTTTCCTCTATAATTACTCCAGAAGTTACCCTGAAGCCCATGTGGTCCACTTTATGCCTTGCTCACAATGTTTGAAATCACCAGAGTTCACCATTCCATTTTACCTTCCATTTTACTTTTCATCAGTAAAATGGAGATGATGTCGGCTAAATAAGACATAACATGCCTTTTGTCTTTAACAAAATTAGGACCTATTAGTAAAATTACTAACAGTATGAACTTTCTGAAATCTTGAGTGCCTGGCTCACTTAAACCCTCTGCAGATCTTAAGGCAGAAGTCTAGATTTGCATGTCTAAACTTAAGCATGTAAAATTCAGTGAATAAATGTAGGGCAAACTCAGTCCCTTTTAATGAACAGGTGCATATGCTAATCAGTAATATAAAATGTTGGATTTTTTTTTTTAAATTGTGAAATGAAATTCTTTCATTCATGACTTCCAAATAGTCTGGTCCATTAGTCACATTTGGGAATGTATATCTTCTACCAGTCTGTAGTGCTTTTGTAACTACAACTTTTTGTACTGACAAAAAATGCAATTAAAATTTATTCTCCTAGGGAGAAAAATCTTCTTAGGGGATTATGCCACTTATGTCATGGTTAGACAAAGTATTTTAGCCCTGTTTAATGGTTTATTCTAGTCATAATTAGGACAGTACAATTTCAGGTGTGCTAAATACTAAGTATTTATACATTTTCACATTGTAAATATGTTTTTCCCTTTAGAAAATACAATCTAGGTTCTTTACAAAGCTTAGGTCTTAAGTTATACTTTTCTGTAATATGTAGAAATCCAGCTATGCATACAGTGATAAAAGTGTAGAGTTACGGCATTATGACTCTAATTATTTCATTTCAGTGATCTAATTATTTCATGGCATAATATTTTATATATAAACCCAAAGCAGAATTCTGGTTTTAAACTCCCAGTTTAGTAATTGCTCATCATTTGCAATTTGTACTTGTTCTGGACGATAGATATGTTACTCAACAAAAGAAACTTTTCCATGTCATTTACTTCATTGTTGGAGGGCAGCTGAGGAATAGTAGCAGAAATAATGTTTGCAGAAGGCAAAGAGATTACAAAAAGACAATAACTGATGATAACAAAATATTTAATAATAGTATTGATGCAAAGTTTCAAGTGAGAGTCTATAGTGGACTATAAAGTTCACAGTTGAAATATTGTGCATATATTACGGATTTTTCTCCATAGTATTTAGGAGCTAGTGTGAATAAGCTACAAGACGCTGAATGTATGTAGAAAGGGAAAATGTCTCCTTGCCTAAGGATGGAGAATGCAATTTTGTTATAAAAAGTCAGCAAAAAAAAAAAAAAAA